>PVHP010055551.1:0-10117 GCA_004024765.1 Zapus hudsonius | reverse complement strand
AGGAAGACTGGGATGAGTACTAAGATATACAGGATCCCTTGCCACAAGGACTAATACAGACAGCCCACAGAGGAGGATATACAACTGATCAGGGATGGGGAGGGGGGGAATTGGGGAATTCGGGATAACAACGCATGGTTTGCCCACTAAATAATGTAACTCATTATGGACAATAAATATATATTAAAAAAAAAATGGTAGAAGTATGTTTCGGGCCATTTCAGAAATTGGTGGAAATTCTATCCTATTCCCAAGCCAAACTATACTGACTGATATTTTATGAAACTCAAGTCATCAACCCAAGAGGCAGTTTTTAAAAGCAAACATCCTAACACAAGGCAATCCAAATATATGCTCCTCCCATGCTGAGGAGTCTTTGTTTTATGTAATTAAATCACTATGTATCAATGACATCACAAGACTGCGTGTACTGTATGAACACTGTGATCCATAACATATTGTCATCTTGATTCTGAGGTGTTCCAGGCACTGCGTGGTATGACGGCATGCCCCATACAAAGTGCGTGTGTGCGTGTGTGTGCATGTGTGTGTGTGTGTGTGCAATGAAGGCTCACAGTGCAAAGTGAACAAACACTTCCCTAAATGCCTCTGACTCACTACTCACTTGATTTTGAATTAATATGTGGTTGTTGCAAGGTCAGGTGCCTTTTAATGCTGCTAATTATTTTTAGCTTGTGTATGTGTGTATAAGTGTGTATATGTATGTGTGTATATGTATGTGAGTGTATGTATGTGTGTATGTATGTGTGTATGTGTGTGTATGTTTGTGTGTATGTTTTATGTGTTTGTGTGTGTATGTATGTGTGTTTGTGTGTATGTGTGTATGTATGCGTTTGTGTGTATGTGGTATGCATGTGTGTATGTGGTATATGTACATGTGTGATGTGGCATATATGTATGTGATGTGGTATGTATGCATGTGTGTAATGTGGTATCATGTATGTGTGATATGGTACATGTACATGTGTATGTGGTATATGTCCATGTGTGTATGTGGTATATGTCCATGTGTGTATGTCCACGCGATGTCCCATGTGCTCACCTGTGCCTACAGTGGTCAGAAGGCAATGTTGAAAGCACCTCCATCACTCTTGTTTCTGTCTGAGCTGGAGTCTCTTACTGATCTTGGAACTTGCTCTTTTCTCTGTGAGCTCTGGTGATCCTTGGGACTGGGGTTACAGATGCATGTGGCCAAGCTCAGCTATCTATGTAAATCCTGAGGGTTCAAACTCAAAAAGTCTCAGACCTCCTCAGGCCCTTAGGCTTACATGGGAAGTTCTCTTAACTAATGAGCCATCATCTCTCCTGCCCCATAAAATAGCCAATATGTCCATGAACCCCCCAAATCAGTTTTGGAAGCTGGGCTCTAGATCAAGCCCTGTTGGTGGGGTGGGAGGGCACACTGACAGTATAGAGAAGGACAAACCAGTCATTCCAGGTCAGGTCTCACCAGCTAGGAGAATGCTCTCTGGTGAGTTCCTCCCTGTGCTTCAAGGAGGGAAGGACAAGTTGGAAGTACATGATCTCTCATGTAACAGGCCACTGTCTAGTACCATCTGGTGGTCACTCCAAGAAGATGTTTAACTGCTCCTAAGGCAGCTGGGTACCCAGTGCCACTCCACAAAAGTGACCTTCTTCCAACATTTTTCCCAGCCTTCGCTGATACCGTTACTCTGTGGAGTCACTGGTGCTGGCTTTCCAAAACCTGTGCTGTGGGTGTTTATAGCAACACGCCCACATTTTAATGCATCCAATTATAACTCCCTTCAGCAGACTTTTCCCACGCTGACCCTGGACTTGGCCATTGATTTTAGAGGCTTTACAAAGTGCCCACACCTTGAGATGGCTCTCCACTCCTGTCATCTTTGGAACTGTTTTACTGTAAGAAGAACAAGCCCCTGTTAGTATGCTGAAAATGAGAGACCAACAACATGGACATGAGTCATCTCGGCTGAGCATCCCACCTGACCAAGTTTGCCTCAGCAGATCTGGCAGCTGACTCCACCACACACAAGAGCTAACCCAGCCAAGCCAGAAACAAGAACCGCAGAGCTGACCCAGCCCAATATGAGAACCCTCCTCGGGATCACAAGCTACAAGAAGGATGATGGCTTTAAGTCACTAAACATTAGGGATGATTTCTTAAAGGTAACATACAGTGTTTCCCAAAGATAAGAAAAAGATAGATTCACACAATGACCACTAAAAGAGTTCAAGGTCTCCATAAGTAAAACCACAGAATTGAAATGAGGGTTTATATATAGAGCCTGGAGAAGGCATAAAACCTAAGGGTCTGGCTATTATTTCCTCATGATGGTTTGAAAATGGTGAATCAAAGCCCGTTGGTTCCAAAGATCTCACTCACCAGTGAACCATGTCCCAGCCTCCTACCTACAGCAGGTCATGTTCGAAGTTCCCAGCAGTCTCATGGGAAGAGATTCAGTTCTGTCTCATGGAGCTCTGCAATCATCCACAAGGATTCACACAGGGATCCTCAGTCTGTCTTGATGAGTCACAGAGACAATAGAGTTCACTTTATAGAGTTGTAAAAAAATAAGCAATAAGAGGCTCCTTATGGAACCCCGCAGAGAATGACGGGATGAACAAGGGACCCACAGCCACAGCCATTCAATCAACACAGGATAAGCCAGGGTGACAGAAACCAATGATTTTCGACACAAAGACCCCTAAGCTCACAACATTAAAGCAGCCTTAATACTCACCCACCACGACTCAGGGAACTGAGCGGAAGAGGGGGCGGAAAGATTGTGAGAGCCGTGGCGGGGGAGACTATCCAGAGGCATGGCACCCCTCAGTAACAACACACTTGGGCCAGGAGGACCGGGCTGAGTACTAGGCTATCCATGGTCCCCTGCCACAAGGACTGATCCAGTCGACCCACGGAGGAGGATATCTAGCTGATTGGGGATGGGAGGGGGGAGCATTGGGGAATTAGGGATAACAACTCATTGTTGGCCCACTAAACAATGTAACTCATTATGGACAATAAAAATAAATAAATAAAAAATAAGCAATAAGGGCTAGGGAGATGGCCTGGCCACACATGTAAGTGTCTAAATTTGGACTCCCAGAGCCTATGTAGAGCTGGTGTGGCAGGCTTCTGTCATCCCAGCAAGCTGGGAGGAGAAGAATCACCTGGAAGTCCATGGGCCATCTGTCCCGGGAAACAGTAGTGCCTCAAAGGAGGACCAACATCCAAGGTTGTCCTCTGACCTCCCACGTGTCATGACACATGCTTACATATTAGTGCTCAAAAATATCACCATCTTAGTTTGAAAGTTAGTCAAACTAATTAGCTAGCCTCTATTTGCCCTTGGAAAACACCTTGTGTGGGAAGTGTCTTTACATACATTTAATCCTCTGAATATCAGTGTAAGGTAGTTGTCTTGCGGCCATTGAAGAAAAGGAGAAACTGAGGCATGGAGAAACTATAACTTTCCTAACGTCACACAATTGGGAAGTGGCAGCCACCAATGCCAGCTCTTATGCTGCCCATCAGCCTATCTTGGCCTTGTGATTAAGAGCGAAACCACAGACTACGGGAAGCAGGAATTCAGACTCACTTTGGGGAGTGATTTCAAAGTTGTTGTTTTTTAATGGGGCCCTATACTAATGTTCATCATTTTAATACATAGTCAGGGCCAAATCTATTCAGCAAAATCGGCCTGAAATATTTCCCCCACAACCCTACCTTCCACCTAAAAGCCTTATTATTTTAATCCCAGTCTCAAAACTATACCTCCTTCTGATTTTTTTCTTCGACAGTCCCATAGACCCCAGGCTTGAACTCACTATGTAGCCAAGGATGTACTTGAACTTTTGTTCCTTATGCCTTCACCTCCCAAGTGCTGAGATTACACTCTTGCTGAGGATCACACCCAGGACTGCCTACATGCTAGCAAGCATTCTATCCACTGAGCTACATCCCCAGCCCCCCAAATTAGCTTGGATTTTTTCCCCTAGTGATAAGAGCTCTGGGATCAGATCTTTTCATATCACAACTCTCATTCCTAACTGTGTGAACTTAGGCAAGAAGGGACCTCCCTAAATCTTTGTTTCTTCATCTGTAAAATGTAGGGAATGTCACCTTTTCACAGGGAGTAGGGAAGGAGGGAGGGAGAGGGATCAAGCATAGTGCTCCCCACAGACTTAGAATTCAAATCGCATCTGTTAGTTTTTAGACACATCTGGGTTCCCGTAGCCCTTTTACTCTGCACACTCATATACTCATATTGAACTATAAACCCCCCTTCTGCTCCCAATGCCAGACATCTCCACCCTTGAGGACATCAGCCTGCTTCCGAGGAGAGGTCTCTACTCCTTAACCAGTACCCCACCGTCAGCACTTGCTATGTTTGTTGAAAGTGATTTAACCCAACTGGGAGTCCTTAGCTCAGACTTCTAACTTCTCCGATGTGACTTCAATTTGTTCAGCCATGTTGGTCTAGATCAGTAGCTGCAGCTCTCAGTGTTTTACCATGCCATGCTTTTTAAAATGAACTGATTGATACAGGGAACCTAAAACACGAGGTGGTCATCTCTCAGAGCTGCGGCTGCTGCTGTGAAATGAAGACTCTGCCTGAAGTATTTGCACACTCAGATACACATGTTGCCTTGGATTTGAGACGTCTCTTTAGAGGCCAGACACCACACTCCTGCTCCTTCTACGTAAAAGAAACTCCAACCCTTAACATGTAAGGCTTCAAGAAATACTTTCAAAAGGGAGAAATAAAGCCTAGTATGCTGGTGCACGCCTTTAATGCCAGCACTCAGGAGGCAGAGGCAGGAGGATCACTGTGAGTTCAAGATCACCCTGAAACTACATAGTGAATTCCAGGTCAGCCTGGGGCTAGAGTGAGACACTACCTTGAAAACCCAAATAATAATGATAATGATAATAAAATAAAATAAAAAATAAACGGTGAAATAAGACACCAAGCCACAGAAGGTTCTACAGGGAAAAAAGACCAGTGATATTCACTTGGAAACCCTGACTGAGTGATAGTGATACGGGACTGTGACTTCTTAAATCTAACCCTCTGGGAGATGGGGCGTGGGAGACAGCTGACCCCAGTTATATAACAGAGGCCAGAAGTCATGTATAGTTGAACTGGATTTTAAGGTACCAGTAAGAACTGACAAAAGTAAGAGAGTTAATATAATGGGATGCTTAGATGGGTAAATATGATTAAAGTCATGCCATACATGTATGTTTTAATGAAACCCATTATGCAATATATATATATATATATATATATATATATATATATATATAATCTCCTTGGAAGGAATGTCAATGAGAAGACATCAGCTCTTCAGAATTGGAGTTAACAACTATATATGTCTTTCTTGAATAAACAAATTATTGGGGCTGAAGAGATGGCTTAGCGGTTAAGGCGTTTGCCTGCAATGAAGAAGGAACTGAGTTCGATTCCCCAGTGCCCATGTAAAGCCAGATGCACAAGAGAGCACATGTGTCTGGAGTTCATTTGCAGTGGCTGGAGGCCCTGGCGAGCCCATTCTCTCTGTCTGCTTCTTTCTCTCTCTCTCTCTCAAATAAATAAATAAAATATTAAAAAAAACAATAGCAACAATAACCAAAAACTGAAAAAGAATCATTGTATAATTATTTTTTAAAAAAAAAACAAATTATTGCTGCAGAAAATGGAGGTGTTTCATACATCAAAGCTTTCTTAAACTTAGCCTCCACTGAGAAATCAGGGTAGAAAATGTTTGAGAGCTCACTACATGCCGGGTGGTTAATACGTATACTTTTCTGGGTCTGTGAAGGGAGCATTACTACAAATAAGGAAACCAAGGCAGGGAGACTGGCTTGATGTTCAGTGTCTCAGCAAGCAAATAATGACAGAAGCCAACTATGCCTGTTCTATTCATGCTTTTCATCGCTCGCTCTCTTCTGGACCACTTCTCTGATGAGAAGTTTGCTGCCTCTAAAAGGGACCATCAAATGAATTCTTAGGAAAAGAAGTAATGAGGTTTTTTTTTCCTAAATTACTTTTCAGCTGGGTGTGGTGGTCCATGCCTTTAATCCTAGAACTCAGGAGGCTGAGGTAGGATCATCACGAGTTCAAAGCCAGTCTGGTTTTTTACATAGTAAATTATAGGTCAGCCTGGGCTAGAGTGAGACCCTATCTCAAAAAAAAAACAAATAATTATTATTATCATTTTAATTTTATTAGCATACAAAAATTAAGTTTCATTATGGTATTTGCAAGCAAATTTTGTGGGTTTTTTCTCTTCCCCCCTATTTTCCCCATGCTGCTTCCTCCTTGTGCCCCCCACAAACATAGCCCAAGACCAGAAAGACAAAAGTCGCATGCCCTCTCTTGTCCATGGACCCTAACTTTAAATGTGTGTGTGAATGGAAGAAGGGGTATGAGAATGAACGCAGGCTATGATTTGGGTTAGGAGACTTAGGGGAACACAAGAAGGGAACGGGAGGTGGCAGGAAGGGCTGGGGGAGGAAAAGTGATAAACTTCTTTCAGGGTGGCTCTCCCAAAGCATAGAAATTGCCTGGGGAAAGTTAAAATGCAGTTGTAGTCTTGGGTCTATAGATAGTGATTCAGGGGGAGGAGGGGGTCTGGGGAAGGCCCGGGAAACAGCATTTTAGCTATCAACAAGAGATGCAAGAGGACTTTGATCTCTTCTTTGAAAACACTGTCTCCAGGACATAATCAATTGTTATCCTTCAAGTGGGTAGAGCGAAAGCATTAGGTCTGACTTTTATTTTGCTGTCTGAGAAGTTTCTAAACATGACTTGCGCCTTCCAGTTAATAAGGATTGAATGTGGCTGGTATAGAGGGCAATCCTAAATTTGTTCCGGTCCTGTATCACCCCTGCCAGGAAGATGTCATTAATCCTCGGGGCTAGCTGTCCCGAGTCAGCATCTGAATAGGATGAGAAAGAAAGGGGAGCCTCGTCTTTCCTCTTTGAAACATAGACGACGGTGAAGGCTTCCAAGAGAATGCTGATGGTGGCAGATGTAAGAAGTTTATTAGATATTGCAGAGATCCAGATTAGGAAAAGCTTTCGAAATCCAATTTTTCTGCTTAAAGCAGAAAGCAAATAAGGCCATCCTGGTATGGCCCGGGTTTCACAAAAGTCATTGACAAGATGTCTGGAGGCTGTTTGGAAAGCCGACTGTGGTGCCAAGCCCACAGAGCTATCGTAGACCTCATCTTTCACGCTGAAAAGCAATGTGATTAGGGTGAAGCAGGGTAGGAAGTTGTTTTGCTGAAGCAAGTTTCAGGGTGAAGTGACTGGAGACTTGGGAATTCGTATAGGATGGGGATGACTCCAGTAAGCAGGGTAGAAGTGATCCCCGACTTGGAAGGGCCAGCAAATGACAACTTCTTTCTTTCTCCTCAAGTATGACTTTAGACTGTCAGATGTCACAGATAGCAAGATCAACTGGAGAGCTCCAATAAGCACCTTCCACAGTTCCCACTTCCAAAATGCACAAATTCATCATTGGATGTATCTGGCTGATAACTTTTAGCCCTTTCTCTAAATTTGAAAACAAAGTTAACTGGATTCTGGAAAGACGCTAAGCGATGAAAGTATAGGAAAACCTTTCTCCTAGATATAAAGTGTCCCTTAGACCTTCGGAAGGGTAAGTAGCCACAATGAGTGGGGATTTACAAAGTGATGGGCCAAGGATTAAAAGTCAGCATCTGGATCAAGTAGCTTTGTGAGGTCCCTGTCTGTGCCTATGTTATCTAACTCCTATGAGTAGTTAGGCTCCTATGGCCAAGAATAAATGTTCTGTCTATGCTGGAAGTTTAAATATTCTCTCTCTGTCTATATTTTCTCAAACTGAATAAACCTCTGGGTCACCAGAAACTCCTACTGCTCTGTGCATGAGGGATACTTTCAGGCCATTAGCTTCTGGCTGACATATTTCTCACTTTGGCTCAAATTTTCTCTTGCAATGAATATCTTTTCTTTGGGTTGTCCAGAGCTCTGCCTCCAATGTGCTGTTGTCCAGCAGCTACATGAGGGAGTTCAAATTCAAATTTTAATTGATTAGAATTAAATTTAAAATTTATGTGTTCAGAGCTTAAGGGTCCCAGGTAAAGAGTGGCTTCTTTATTGGACACAGCAGATACAATACCGTGATGGCATAGTTTCATCGGGGAAATTTCCAGTGGTAGACACTGGATTGGAAGATCAGAATTCCTGGATCATATGACTCTTTCTACATGACAGATTTGAATCATGCTAAGGATGACACAAAGACATTGATGAAATCCCCATTTCCAGTCCTGTGGACACTACTGCACTGATATTGCTCCGATTTTCGAATGACCTAATCTGAGGGCTCAGTAGGCAAAGCACTTGCTGTGCCAGTGTGAACACCTGAGTTCAGAGCCTCAGAACCTGTGTAAAAATGCTGGATGTGGTGGTGTGTGCAAAAGACAAGAAGAACCGATGCCTGGGCTGGAGAAATGATGGCTCATCAGTTAAGGCACTTGCCTACAAACCTAATGACCCAATTTTGATTCCCCAGGACCCATATAAACCCAGATGCACAAAAGGGGTTCACGCATCTGGAGTTCATTTGCAGTGGCTAAGGGCCCTGGTACCATATTCTCATTCTCATTCTCTCTCTTTCACTCTCTCTCTCTCCTTGCAAATAAATAAATAAAATTTAAAATAATGCTTTAAAAAAAGAACCGATTCCTGCAGCACAGAGGTAAAATTCTCTCTCTGAGGTGGATTTTAACCAAAGCTATTCTGATGCTGTGGAAATAACTGTTCCATGTTCTTAACAAGATATCATGACTTTGAAGCAAAAACAGACTGTTCTAAAAGAACACTGTAAAAGCTACTGCCTTTTGGTTAGGAAGCAGAGAAAAAAGTCGAAAACCTCCTACCCTTCAGAGTAGTGGATGAAATAGAGTGTATAGATTGCTCTGGGGAGAAGTCAGTGGGAGAAAACAGCACACTTCATGCACACGGGCACACACACACACACACACACACACACACACACACACACACACACACGATAATTCTTAATGAAATCTGCACTGGCTGTCAATCCTGACTTATCTAGTAAAGTGAGGCTTTCACTTGTGAAAAGGGAAAATAGGAACAGAACGATGGGATACATGACGAGACCTTCCATCTGAGAGAAAGAGGAAGCAAGCTGGGAGATGTGTGGGAGCGTCTTCTCACTGACAGACAACTCAGGTAATGACATGTCCTCATGCCTCTTGAGAACACATTATCTACGTAGGCAAAGAAGCGAGAAAACACAGAGCAACCCAAAACTACAGAAAATCGCCGCATGATGCAGAAGAGTTATTAGGAAATGGTTTCTTATTTTTAAAAGAAATTAAGGGGTTTTACCCCCCCTCCACCTCCCCTTTGGTGGGAGCTCTCTGTACTTCTTTCTCTTTCCTTCTCTTCATCTAATGAAGTTCCTCAAAAGCTTAAAAAAGAAACTGAAAGAAAGGTAAAGAATAGCAAACAAAAAATACTAACAAGAAGGAAGAAGTGGCCTGTGAAATGCTGAACTATAAGCAAAAATAAAGTAGATTTGATAGATCTAATTCTTTGATTTAGTTCATTGATATCTGTGTGAGAGAGAGATAGAGGGAGAGAGAGAGAAGGCATATGACATTGAAAATATTACAAAATCAAATCAGCAGTTCAGGGCTCTGATATGTGACTAAACATAGCTAACAAAATAGATCCAAAAATTTCTTAAAATCAAAGAGAATTTGTTTCCAGGTAATCATGTCAATTGAGATGGACACCAAGGCCCATTATAGTAAAACTTCAAAACACCATAGAGAAAAAGAATATTTCCTGTGTTTAAAAGGAGAAAATTACAGAGATTTCAATGAAAATGGAAATAATAGAAGTTAGAAGGCAATAAAACAATGCTTTTCTGTCCTGCAATTCCATACCCAGCTAAACTTTTAATCAAATATGAAAGGAGAACAAAGATACTTTCAGATAATTAAGGCCTCAAGAAGAGGCTGGAGAGATGGCTCAACGGTTAAAGGCACTTGTTTGCAGAGCCTGATACCTGGGTTTGATTCC
>PVHP010055550.1:0-10114 GCA_004024765.1 Zapus hudsonius | reverse complement strand
TGTGCAGAAAGAACCCAAACAAAAGTGGCTTGTAGAGGAATGGGTTTATTTGGCTTATGGACTCGAGGGGAGACTCCATTCTGGCAGGGAAAATGATGGCATGAGCAGAGGGCTGGACATCACCTCTGCCACAGCACTGCAAACAGCGACAGGAAGGTGTGCCAAACTCTGGCAAGGGAAAGCTGGCTTATAACCCCAAAGCCCGCCCCTGACAACACAGCTTCATCGAGGTTGTAAAACCCAAACTGCCATCAGCTGAGGATCAATCTATCAGAACACATTCATTTGTTTGTGGGGGACACCTGGATCAAACCATGACAATTCAGTACAAATAACTCAGCTGCTGGGTTTCATCCTTCTTACTGTCAGATGGGTTTCCCCCTGAAATTTTTTTAATTATATCTTTATTATCCATATTTAGATACACTGAATGAGCAAATAATGTGTTGGTTTTCCCAATTCCCTGATTTCCCTCTTCCCTGTCCCCAATTAGCTGGATATCCTCCTCTGTAGGCAAACTGGATCAGTTCATGGGGCAGGAAGTTATGGATAGCCTAGGAGTCAACTGGGTTCCACCCCCCTTTGCATGTTGTTTCTGAAGGAGGCCATGTCTCTGGATATTCTCCTCCACCATGACTCTTACAATCTTTCTGCCCCCTCTTCCGCTCAGTTCCCTGAGCCATGGTGGGTTCCCCCTGAATTTTTGTTTTTGTTGTCTGGAGAAAAATAGTTGATTTAGAAATATTTTTTATGTCTTCAGTATTTTTATACTTTCATTTTGTCAAAGAAAGAAAGAGAAACAAGTTCTAGGAAAGAGTCAACTGTGAATGTTGGATTCAAATCCACCACGGTGAATGGAGTGTGCTCTATGCCTAAATCCTGCAAGCAGGGAAGAGAGAGGCAGGAACCTGTTCCTTTGACTATACATATTTACACTCTGTCAATATTAATAACACAGGATTTGGGGGCTCAGAAGGGGTCCCCCAAGTTTATGAACCTCAATTTGGGTCCTGTTTTCTCTTTAACAAAGAATTTATAAAGGCAGACTCAAAAAAAGATAAATTATAAATTATTAAGCTTATTTAGAGAGAAATCACAAATTGTGGGGCTTACTTAAGGGAAGTTGGGATCTAGGAAGAAGGCTAGAGCAGAGTCATAAGTACATGGGAAGTAGGAAACACACACTTAGGAAAACAATTGAGGTTTTTAGGGAAAGACTGGAGTGGAGCCACAAACACATTTAGGGAGATTTAGAAGGAATACCCATAGCATCACTCTGAGCTTCCCCATGGAAGAAAGTTAAGAGGGCAAATGGTGGTGGCTTAAGGAAGAATAGCAGAGAGAAATTATCAAAGCAGAGACCAAGAAACTTAGAAAAGAAATGAGTAACAAAGAGAGTTATATTCATTTTACCCCAAATTTAGAGAAATTTCACAGGTAGCAGGCCTAGAGTTAGAGAAAGCACCCATGTGGTAGATCTGGAATGTAAGGGAAATACATGTGTGGAAGGTTCAGAGACAGAGGAGTATCATACATGTAATCAAAGTGAAAAGTTACCCCAAAGTATGAAGCACAGGCAAGCAAAAGAACCACCCAGACCAAGAAGCAGTGTTCTCCTGGCTGGGTGTGAGGGGTGTCGGTGTGAGGTGGAAGCCACTCATCTGTATAGAAGCAGAGACCACAGAGGACAGCGAGGGGGTGATTGAAGAGTTAAAGGCTGGAAATGGATGGACAGGCCTTATTAGTCAATTGAAAGTGTATTCTTTCATCAGATTCAAGTATATAAAGGGAAGGCCTTATTGGTTTATAGATTGGAAGGGGTAGGCTTCAGGGTGGTAAAGTTTGCCTTTCTTGGTAAAGTGCTAGACTGTGGGCAGCAGGGGACACTGAAGATCAGTCTCAGTCCGACAGGAGTTCCATTCCTGCCAAGAGTTCCATTTATGCCAGGGCAAAGTGGCATCAGTTCTCTCTGGACCTCAGTTTCTAACAGAAACTGCACAAAAGAAGCTAGCTTCCTCCTATTTCTCCTTCACTATGTTTGATTCCAAGGAGCAGGCCCATGAGTTCTTTCTTTTTCCTCTTCAGGTGGGAATGACCAGACCTTTATATTTTTTATCTAAAATGACTCTGAGGTTCCAGAGGAAATGCTCCTTTTGCTTACCTTTTACATGGTGAAAATTCCAATAAATGAATAGTGGCATATTCCCATAATCCTAGCACTTGGGAAGCTGAGGTAGGAAGATTGAGAGTTTGAGGCTAACCTGGATAACAAGAGTTCAAGGTCACCGAGAGAGAGAGAGAGAGAGAGAGAGAGAGAGAGAGAGAGAGAGAGAGAGAGAGAGAGAGAGAGAATATATGAATGAGAATATTCACATCATACCCTTTCCTAGGCCCAGCCATTCCTGTTGGTGTGGATGTGCAAGTGGAGAGCTTGGATAGCATCTCAGAGGTCGACATGGTGAGTGCTTCTCTAAGGCTCACAGGGAACTGTTTCCACATTCCTAGTCTCACAGCTCCCTGGCAGGTAGGAATTGTCACACTTGCTTTACAGATGGCTCAAAAAAGATTGTGTCACTTTTTCAGAGCTCCCCTTGAGACAGAATCAGATGACAAATTTGGTCCTCCCCCTCCAGTATGCAGGCTCCTACTGCTGGGATGCATCCTTTGAGATGCAAACTGCAAGCCTGTCTTATTCCTACAGAGTTGTGCCTGAATCTGGAAATGTCAAAGAATCAAGAGTGTCCTTTGTTGTTTTTCAGTGGGTTCAGATTTAAAAAAAAAAAAAAAAAAGTTCTCTCCCAGGCATGGCAGTGCATGTATTCAATCTCAACACTTCCAGGATGGAGTGAGGATGACTATTGGCTTGAGATCAGCCTTGGCTCAAAGTTTCAGACCAACAGGAACTACATCGAACTAACATGAGCTAAATCCTATCTCAAAAATCAAACAAGCAGCAGGGAACCATTCCCTGCAACCTTTTTTGGGAAATTTTTGTACACTATCTTGATTTGGAACCCCAAAGAACAAGTCCTGACATCCTCCTAGGAAACACAAGGACAGAGCTAACAATGAGACATGGGAAGAAACAAAAAGAGCTGTTTTCTCAAGCCAGACAGCATTTCTTTGGCAGGGTTCTTCAGCTGTCAGCCCAATTTAGGGTGCAAGAACTGGAGTAGTTACCCCCCAGCCTCCTCTTGGGCTGAGGGTGCTCACAGAACTAACTGGTACTTTCAGCTTGAGTTGGAAACATTGCAGGGCAGCTGACCCAGGGTGGAGGAGAATGCTGGTGGGGAGGGGTGTTAGGGTGCAGGGACACTATCTCCTCCAGGACTCTTGATGAGTGCCTCTTGAAGCAAACCCCAGGATCTAGAAGCCACACCCTACTTCCTTCAGATCTCCCCTTTCCTGGGATGGTGCTGCAGGGGTACAGAATCTTCCATTCACCCCCCAATGTGTGGGGAGGTGTCTGAGTTTCCTCTCTGTCCTCCACCCCCAGGACTTTACAATGACCCTCTACCTGAGGCATTATTGGAAGGACGAGAGACTGTCTTTTCCAAGTACCAACAACCTCAGCATGACATTTGATGGCCGGCTCGTGAAGAAGATCTGGGTGCCCGACATGTTTTTCGTGCATTCTAAACGCTCCTTCATCCATGACACCACCACAGACAACGTCATGCTTCGAGTGCAGCCAGATGGGAAGGTGCTATACAGCCTCAGGTGAGAAGAAAGGCATGGCCCATGGCCTAACCAAAAAGAGAGATGACTTCACAGTAGCCCTTTTGCTTTTTGACTCTGAATATCTAACTTCTCAGTGGTAAAGGTCTCTGAGCTCTCTCCCATCTCCACTCTCTCCCCTACCACCAGGCCAAAACTCAACAGGAGATCTAGCCAACCTGGTTCCTTCCCTGCCCACACCTCCACAAGTCCCTCCCCTCACTGAAGGGCATGGGCTTAAAAGCCTCTCCAGATGCCATTGTCTCTCTTGCCAACACCTTCCTGAAAACAAGGTGTATGTTCTGTATCTGTCTCAGCCTCTTCTCTCCCTTTGTTCTTACATATGCACACCTTCTTGTCCTTGCCTCCCCACCCTCTCTCATCCCCCTTTTTCTGTCTTTCTGCTACAGATCCCCTCCTACTTGTCCCTGGCCCTCGCCCAGCTGTACCACTGTGCACACAAATCTAAACTTGCCTTCGTGCTAATCTGCCCCAGTTCTTCACTAACACCAGCTATCCACGCCAGCTACAAGCAGCAGCTTGGGCTAATGGCATTCATGCTACCTCTCCCTGCTCCTGCTTTCATTTTGCTCTCAGGGACCCTCCTCTGAAAGCCCCTCTCCTCACCTCCTAAAGCCGCCCTTGCTCAGAGCCTCTAATCAATGAACTCTCTATACCAAAAATCATGTCCCAGAACCTCAGTCTGAACCCTAGTACTCAGCCACTGCTAAACTTAAAGAAAACTGAATTTACACATCAGAGAAATTATACAGGTCTTTTCACTTCCTTGGTTAGGGATATTTTAAGATATTTAATTCTTTTGTGGCTATTGTAAATGTGACAGCTTCCCTCATTTTTTTCTCCATAGGTTTGTCATTGGTATATACAAACGCTACTCATTTTTCTGTGTTGATTTTATATCCTGCCACTTTGTTGAAAGTGTTTATCAGCTCTAGGTCCTTTTTTTGTGAAATCATTTGGGTCACTTATGCATAGAATGCAGAAAAATGTTAGTTTGACTTTCTTTCCAATTTGAACCGTTCTATTTCTTTCTCTTGTCTTATTGCTTGAGCTAAGACTTTATTATGTTAAGTTGCATAATAATAAATATTATGTTAAATAGCATGATAAACCCCAGTGGTGATAGTGGACACTCCTGTCTTATTCCAGACCTTCATGGGAATGCTTCAAGTTTTTCCCCATTTAGTCTGATATGGGCGAACTATGACCATCACTTTTACAATACTGAGAATAAAACCTAGGGCTAAGGGTTTGTTGGTCAGTAAGAGTGCTTGCCTAGCATGTGTGAGCCCTGGGCTTCATGTCAGCTCCATCAAAAATAGAAAGAAAAAATATAAAGGAAAGAAGAGAGGGAGTGAGGGAAAGATGGAAGAAAAAGACAGAAATCATTAGACACTATCAAGTGTATCCACTGTAGTACATGAGATTTCTTGGTGTTTTCCATTTAATGTTCTCCATGGAATTATCTACAAAAGCATCTATGTCCATCATCAGATGTTATTTTTTTTATAAAATATCAATGATGAGACCTGGGGAGATGGCTGTGTGGTTAAAAGCACTTGCTTGGCACAGCCTGATGGCCTGGGTTTGATTCCTCAGGATCCACGTAAAACCAGTTGCACTAAGTGGCACATATGTCTGGAATTTGTTTACAGCGACAGGAGGCTCTGGTGTGCCCATATTCTTTCTCTCTGTCTCAAACAAATAACAAAATAAGCAAAATATATCAATAAATTTAAAAAAGTGCCAAATTCGGTAACACAAGTAACAACACTCTACACAATAAAATCAATAAAAGAATGGAAGAACTTGGAGGATAATATATGCTCCTTGAGCTTCATACATACATGTATATAATGTGGTTATACTGAGAATATTGCTACTTTAGAATGCTTGAATGTGCTACAAGTTGGTGGAGTCATTTGCTTTTCACAGATTCTGAGGTAAAATAAACATAAAAACACTTAAGAGTACTTGAAAGAGGGTACCATGCCTAACATTCTTACCCAAGTCATGACACTTATGAACTAGAGGAATGGGGTATTTGTGCTGGAAGGATGCAAAGGTCTTTTCTTCATTGTACTTGGAAGGCTCTGAAAACTTGGATTTTATCTTTTCATTCCTAGGGTTACAGTGACGGCAATGTGCAATATGGACTTTAGCCGATTTCCCCTGGACACACAAACATGCTCATTGGAAATTGAAAGTTGTGAGTAGACTTGAGCCCAAAGTCAGCACACAGCTCCAAAATGTAATTCTAAATACCTCTCTCAGTAACAAACACAGTATATGTTTTAGAATCTGTAGTTATGCTTTTAAAGTGATTATTTTGATTGAAGCTAAGTCTGGAGTAGTTTTAAAAATCAAGAACAAATTTGGGCTAAAACCTATAATTGATATTTTTTAATGTTCTATGGCAATGGTTTTGAACATTGTTCTGTGGAACTAGGAGTTTTCATAAAGTTCCCAGGACAACTCTCTGGTAGTGGGGGGGGGAGTAGAAAGCTAGTAAATGTTTGTCTCTTTCCAAGCCCTTGACCCAATATAGGGCAGGAGGGTTGTCCATCCAGAGACCTTGGTTTTGTTCTGCTTTACTGTCCTACCAAGTATCATTTCTGATATAAAAAAAATGCTTTCCTGGCAACAAGTTTGGCAACAATTAATTGCCCCAGGGAGCTGCCACAATGAATTCCTGTGTCAGCTGAGACTTTCAGGGACAACTTGAAGGACCTCAGGAAACTTGTACTCAAATGAAGTCCTGAAAAAGTTTAAAAAAAAAAGCTCCATGACACCACAGACACGGCCAACCAAAGAAAAAGTAGACAATCTTGACTTCATGAAAATTTAAACATCTTGTATGTCAAAGGTCAGCTCAGCTGGTAAAGGCTGAACCCTGTGAAATCTTGCCAGTGATTATAACCATTTCTCACCTACAAAATAGCGATTCCATTTCATTTAACCTAGTGTTTCTGGGTGTTTCCAGGTTCTTGGCAATATTACTCAAAGAATTGGAGAAAGGTACACACATGTAGTTGTGCAGAAAGAGACTTTATTAAGATAAGAGCAAGGCTCTAGTAAAGGCTGAGTAACTGCCAAGGGGGCAGTGGGCCACTTGAGTGAAGGGTACTCAGTGGCACCAGGGAGGGTTCTGGAGCCTCTCTTCCTAGGATTTTTAGGGGAGGATGGATCAGTCATTAGGGGCACAGTTTGGGTGGTTCTCTGGTTTGATTTACAGGTTTGAGTTATATACCATTTTCTCTATTGTGCATGTTCCTTCCCATCATGCATCTGAGTTTTACCATACGTATAAGCCCAACACCTAGGTATAAGATGGTAAATAAGGGTTTCTCTGTAAAAGTTTACTTCCAGGCCACAATTTGCCTTACTGAGTATGTACCCAAACCCAGTCCAGGCTGGATTGCCTCCTTCTGTCACAATCCAGATCTATCAAAGAATATATCTGGAGGGTACTGCTCATCAAGTACAGAATACTACTGTGTGTCCTGCCTGATGTCTGCTGCTTTCTCCTATTTTTCTAGATGCTTATACAGAAGATGACCTCATGCTCTACTGGAAAAAAGGCAATGACTCCTTAAAGACAGATGAGCGGATCTCCCTCTCCCAGTTCCTCATTCAAGAATTCCATACCACCACAAAACTAGCCTTCTATAGCAGCACAGGTGAGAGCATGGGGTGCAGACTAGATCCTGGGTGGCTTCAGCTTGGCCAGGTGGTCTGTCTGCTACTTTCATGAAGACTAGGTTGTCAAGTGAACAGAGCTTTAAAATCAAAGACTGGCGCCTTAAACAAACTCTAGTAGGCAACATGCATTGGGTGGAAGTGATTTATTCTTATTTTTTTGAGACAGGTATCACTCCATTAACCCAGGCTGGCCTAAACTTGTTATACTCTTTCTGCACAACTGAACTTGGAATCTTCCTGCCTCATCCTCCCCAGTGCTGGGATTTACAGGTATGTGACACCATGCCAAGGTTTGGAGGTAACTTTCTGATCCAATCAATACATTGGAGATAATAACCTAGGAAATATTACTAAGGGCTCAGACATAAACCACATGAGTAAATCTATTTCAAACATTGCTAAGTTGGCACCTCACTCCTGCAATGAGTGCCAGAACTCAATAGCACGAAAATTCAATTTTCATTTGTTTTGTATTCGTTTCTTGCTTCCTCCCTCCATTAGCCAGCTCCCTGGCTCACCACTCCTACCTAACCCTCTGGTGCTCCAGTGCTTACATAACCCCTTGGGATGATTTTCCTCTAGCCCCTAGTGTAAGATCCTTTGGTCATTCCCCTGTGGGCCTGGTTGGAGGCTTGCCATCTCCTGTTGCCTGAAACTATACTCTGTGGCATTCGCCTGTACCACATAAACAGCTGAGGTTAACTCTCCAACCCCTGCCTCTGTTTCAGTCAATCACCTTCCATATGGTTTAACTCAAATCTTTATACAGTTTGTTCTGCTGAAACATTGCATGACCATATAAGGAAGTACTACCTTTAAAAAGTATGTCTTCCTGGCTTTGTGACTTCCCTCAGCCCCCATTCAACCTGAGAAGCCAGTAAGGGGGTGGTTAGCTCAGCAGCCTCCATCCAAACCCTAGAAAAGTTTCCAATGGGCCTCTTTAGGTGGGATTCTCAAATCCCCTGTTGCCTGTCTTCCTATGTTCTGTTAAGTTCTATCATCAATTGAATAAAACCTATTAACTTAAAAAAGTACATGTTACTCATTCTAAACTGTATGAGAGCATCACTTCCTCACTATAACGTGGAAATCTATGTCCTCTGTATCCATTACCTTTGAGGCTTAGTTCTTTTGGCCCTCGGTTTTCTGAAAGTTCCTCCATGATCACTAGGCATTCCTCATGCATTACAATTACCAAGAATGCCAAGTTCTGAGCGAATTCTGCCAAGTCCCTGTTTATTCTTAGTCCTCAGCATCTCTTTGTCCTAATTACTGTATTCTTTCCTTCTGTTATTCTTATATACTATTCCCATTCATAAAGAAGACAGAGTAAAGCATAGCTGGATGGACCAGTGATTTATATATATATTACTTATTTTATTGATAGCTTCCATAATTATAGACCATAAACCATTATGATTCTCTCCACCTCTCCCCCTTATTTCTTCCCTCTCTCAGTTTCTGTTTTGTTTCAATGTCATCATCATTTCCTCCCATTATGTGTAGGTATTATCAGGCACTATAAAATCATTAATATCAAGGCCATTTTGTGTCTGGAAGTTTGTGTTGTAAGCAGTCCTATCCTTTTTTTTTTTTTTGCATATATATTTTTTAAAGCTAGGGTCTCACTCAAGCCCAGGCTGACCTGAAACTCACCCTGTAGTTCCAGGCTAACCTCAAACTCACAGCAATCCTCATACCTCTGCCTTCTAAGAGCTGGGATCAAAGGTGTGTGCCACCACACCCAGCTGCTCTTTTTTTGTTTTGCTTTGTTTATTTTTTGAGGCAGAATTTCACTGTAGCCCAAGCTGACCTAGAACTCACTCTGTAGACCAGGTTGGCCTCAAACTCACAACTATCATGTTACTTCAGCCTCTACAAGTATTGCCCTGACCTCATTGCTGAGACAAAACATCTGATCAGAAGCAGCTTATGGGAGGAAACAGTTTATTTCAGGCTTGCAGTTTTGAAGGGACGATTCACCATGTTGGATGAAACTGGCTCACTTCCTCATACATCCATAGCAGTGAGTGGACAGCCAGAGATCAAGGTGGTTCTGAACACACACACAGCAGGCTAGACTCAAGATCTGTCCTCGGTGACATACCTCCTCCATCTGCTGGAGACTAAGTAGGAAGCTTCATCAAAAATATCTGAAGCTGTGGAGGACACTTATATTCAAACCACCCAAATAGGCATGGGTCACCATGCCCAGCTCTGTGTTTATATCTTAAAATTTTTTCTTAAAGTTGAATATAATAGGATTACATTCTATAAAGTCTGAAATTGTCAACAAATATTCCAAAATTAAAAAATAAAGAAACAGTCAATGCTACAAATCCTCCTAAGGTCTAGCATTTGAAATTCTACCATGTCTTTGTATTTCATCTCATCAATTAAAGCAAGTTACAAGGCAGTACAAACTCAAGGTAATACAAGGTCCTATGGAAAAACAATAGCAAATTCCATCCTAAAATAAATAAATAAATAAATAATTCCATCTTGATATCTAGGTTTCCTGATTTTACTGCCCAGGTCCCACAATGTTGATTTATTTATATAAATTTACTAATGTTAGATCTTAATGGATTAAAGTGATTTTAAAAAATAAAAAATAACTTCTTTCTCCCCATAAAGAAATCCAACAATATTTTGTATGTGTGGCAAAGACCCT
>PVHP010055549.1:0-10129 GCA_004024765.1 Zapus hudsonius | reverse complement strand
TTTGCCCACTCTCTCTCTCTCTCTCTCTCTCTCTCTCTCTCTCTCTCTCTCTCTCTCTCTCTCTCTCTCTCTCTCTCTCTCTCTCTTTCTGTCTCTGCTTGCAAATAAATATTTTTTGTTTTGTTTTTCGAGGTAGGGTCTCGCTCTAGTCCAGGCTGGCCTGGAATTCACTATGTAGTCTTAGGATAGCCTTGAACTCACGGTGATCCTCCTACCTCTGCCTCTGAGTGCTGGGATTAAAGGCGTGCGCCACCACACCCAGCTCATGCCTAGCCATTTTTTAAAATAACAATAAAGCCGGGCATGGTGGTGCATGTCTTTAATCCCAACACTGGAGAGACAGAGGTAGGAGAATTGCTATGAGTTCAACGCTACCGTGAGAATACATAGTGAATTCCAGGTCAGCCTAGGCTAAAGTGAGACCTTATCTCGAAAAAAACAAAAATAAATAAATAAATAAATTTTACCTTTAAAAGTAAGAAAATATTAAAATTGTGTATTAATGCTATTTAACATAAACTTATACATGATATATAAACTGAAAAGGTTATCTACACAAATTGGGTAAAGAACAACTGTTGGAAAAAGGTGAATCTTTTGCCTTATTACAGATGACTTCCTATTTTGATTATCCTAGGCTGGTCTGTGAATACTGCATACAGCCAAGATGACCTTGAATTTCTGATCTTCCTATCTCCACTTCCCAAGTGCTGGGATTACAGGCATGACCACCACCTATGATACATGCATTGTGGGGGATTGAACACAGGGCTTCTTGCATGCTAGGCAAGGACTCTACTACGTGAACTGCATCCCTAGCATCACACATGCTTTTTTAAAAAAATATTTTATTCATTCATTTTCAAGCAGAGAGATACAGAGAGGGAGGGAGGGAGGGAGGGAGGGAGGGAGGGAGAGAGAGAGAGAGAGAGAGAGAGAGAGAGAGAGAGAGAGAGAGAGAGAGAGAGAGAGAGAGAGGGGGAGAGAGGAGAGAAGGAACGCACTAGGGCCACCACCACCTTGTGGGTCTGGCCCATGTGAGTACTGGGGAATTGAACCCAGGGCCCCAGGCACTGGAGGCAAGCTCCCCAACCACTGAGCCATCTCTCCAGCCCCACACATGCTTTTATACTAGGAAAACCAAAGGGGATTTACCATGGTAGCTTGTACTCTATTCTTTTACTCTTTTATTGTGGTAAAATGGAAACTGATGTTCTGTTCATGAAAGAAAGTACAATTATACATTGATGACTTTCCTTTTTTTCTCTGTCCTTTTTTCTTTTATTTTGAAATATTTAATATATATCAAAGAATATGTGTAACATGTGTGTCACAAAGCACATTCTCCTGCCTCTCTTATTTCAAGTTCTAAGTGTGTGTCTTTTTACTTTATTAATATGGCACAGTTCAATATTTAGTCTCCTGGATTCTGTTCTTTTCATTAATATGGTTCCAAGAAGCATCATTACTGTTTATGTAGTGAAAGTCTCATTAATTTATATTGCTGCATAATATCCTGTTGATGATACTTTTTTTTGTGTTTGTCCTTTCTGCCTTGACCTCTTTCTTTTCCTTTTTCTACTTATGGCAGTACTTAAATTGGCAGAGTGATTAGTGGCTTCACATGTATGGAATGCTTCTAACAAAGAGTTGAAATTATGACTTGGGAATACAGATACCATTAGAAATTGCTTCTATTTCTATAAGCAGAGTAAGCTATATGATTTGCATTTTTATAGTAGGGCATGAATCACATAGTTATAATGACAGCTGCAGGGTAGAAAGTTTTAACACACTAAAATGAAATGTATCATGGAGACAGCCTTGGTATCTGAAGATCAGCAAGCTCCATATGGTGCCACAGAACCAATGAGTTTTTAAGAAAATATTCTTATTGCTGAAACAGTCCAAAGAATAAGTTGCTTCTTCATACACAAATACAAATTTATAGTCTTTTTATCTTATTTTCTGCATGCATGGTTGTATGTATAAAGTATGATAATTACAAATGTAGGCAGCTCTATTCCATGTACACTTTTCCTCCAAGTTCTAATAAAATGATGACATATTTCAGAACTAGAAAGTTATTATAGTAAAAGACTTTCTAGGCCAATTAGTAACAATTTATAAGGTAAATCTTAAGATGTTAGCATTCACTTAACAGCCACTGTTTGGATTACATTTATTTATTTATTTATTTATTATTTATTTTGAAGTAGGGTCTCACTCTAACCCACACTGAACTGGAACTCATTCTGTAGTTCCAGGCTGGCCTTGAACCAACAGTGATCCTCCTCTCCTGCATCTCCAGTGCTGGGATTAAAGGTATGTACCACCATACCTGGCCAATGTGTTAGTTTTTGCTTCCCATGTCACATTAAAAATATTTTAAAATTTATTTAGTTAGTTAGTTATTTGAGAGAGAGAGAATATGCCAGGGTCTCCAGCCACTGCTAAGGAACTCCAGACACATGCACCCTCTTATACATCTGGCTTTACATGGGCACTGCAGAATTGAACTCGGGTCCTTCTACATTGTAGGCAAATGTCTTAACCACTCAGCCATCTCTTCAGCCCTCCCATGTCACATTAAAAAATTATTGTGGAGAGAGAAAGAAAAAGAGAGAGAGAATGAATATGGATATGCCAGGGCCTCTTCCCACTACAATGAATTTGACTCATGCACTACTTTGTGCGCCCGGCCCCACATGGGTACTAGGAAATTGAATCCAGACTGGCAGCCTTGCAGGCAAGTGCCTTTAACACTGAGGCATCTCTCCAGTCCTTCTATGTTATATTTTATTTTTACTTTGCAGTAACAGAAGTTGCTATTCATCCTAGAGAATATGATGTATTGCTAGGCTGAAGCAGTTTGGAAACTATACTATGAAACTATGGAAACTATGACTATACCCTTCTTAAGAATCTAGAGGAGCTGGGCGTGGTGGCGCATGCCTTTAATTCCCAGCACCCAGGAGGCAGAGGTAGGAGGATCGCAGTGAGTTCAAAGCCACCCTGAGACTACAGAGTGAATTCCAGGTCAGCCTGGACTAGAGTGAGACCCTACCTCGAAAAACCAAAAAAAAAAAAAAAAAAAAAGCTTTAAAAAAGGGCTGGAGAGATGGCTCAGCAGTTAAGGCACTTGTCTCCAGTGCCTAAGGCCCCCGGTTCAATTCCCCATGGCCCACATAAGTCAGACCCACAAGGTGGTGGCCCTGGTGCTCACTCGCGCTCTCTCTCGCTCTCTCTCTCTCTCTCTCTCTCAGCTTGAAAATGAATAAATAAAATTTTTTTTTAAAAAAAGAATCTAGAGGGAATAGTGACCGATCATTTAGGATACTTGGTATACTAGGATTCAAATGACTGACTTTCATAAATACTGAATGAATGCATTAGACCCATATAAAAGCCGAGATCAACACAGCTGCTAAATACAGATCGAAAGCTTCCACATACAAGGAGGTATAAAAAAGAAAAGCAACAAAGTGGCAGAGAAATATTTATAAGCCTACTAGAGATTGATTTCCCTTTTAAAAGAAAATAGTAGAAAAAAATCAAATGATTCAAAATAAAGATAGGCAAAGACATATGGACTTAATGGGTAAAATAAAAATGGCCTGTACATACATGAAAACTTGTGGCACTTCTGCAATAAAATCGGAAATGCATGTTAAAAAATGAAATATGAGCTGGGCATGGTGGCACACGCCTTTAATCCCAGCACTTGGGAGGCAGTGGTAGGAGGATCAAGGCCACTCTGAGACTACATAGTGAATTCCAGGTCATCCTGGGTTAGAGTGAGACCCTACCTCGAAAAAGCCGGAAAAAACAAGAAACAAAAACAAACAAACAAACAAAAAAAAAACTGTTCTTATGGGCTGGAGAGGATTGCCGTGAGTTTGAGGCCACCCTGAGACTACATAGTGAATTCCAGGTCAGCCTGGACTAGAGCAAAACCCGACCTCGAAAAACCAAAAAAAAAAAAAAAAAAAAAGACTACAATAACATATCCAATCATTTGTTCTACTTCAGGTCTGAGTAAGGATGGTATGCAGTATTACATAGTTTATGTAAGACAGCAATGTAATTTTCAATTATAACTGGGAGGAAAGAATAACCACAAATACACAGTCAACATATGTCTTTGTGAGTAGCAGCTAAAGAAGACTATTCAGTTTCATAAATTTACTAATCTGGGTTTGAGAACATGTGAGTTTCCTTTTTTAAGTCTTAGTCAAGAGCATACAGTAAGAGAATAAAACACCAGATTGATCAACTACAAAAAGCATAGTTGTTCTTAGTAGTTTTAATGGAGTTAAAAATTACTATTTTTGTCAGGTGTGGTAGCACATATCTCTAAATTCAGGAGTCTAAGGCAGGAAGCTGGACAAGGGTTCAAAGCCAGACCATGCTTGTTTCAAGAACTTGTTTCAAGCCCCCACCATCTATAAAAGGGATATTTAAAAAATAATAATTAGTAGTTCCAGAGGTATTAGGAAACATAGCCAGTAGCTCAGATTTATTTTGTTTATACATGGTTAGAAACCCCCATGGTGGCACCATTTTCTAACATGCCACAGCACCTGCACAGCTTCAAATCAACAGCAAAGACCCTCAGTAAGTGGAGTGTGCTGCTATGTATTTCTGGAGATCTGACATCCTAGTACATACTCTAAAGAAAAGACTAACTGGGAATCTGACAACACAAATCAGGGAAATCTGAAGTAAGTCCCTTTCTATAGCTTCGGAGCTGCATACCTATGCTTAAAGCTTGCAGATCACTAATATCCCTAAAAAGAAACTAACTACAGGCTTCCAGCTGAGCCTGGCATCCTTCTCACCTCACATTCTAAGAGATTCTTTTTTTTTTTTTTAAGGTTCTTTAGAGATAGTAACATAGCAATGAACTCGATCTTTAGAGAGAAAAGGATAAAAAGCAAGATTGGATCAGGACTGATTGGTCTGTAAGACTGAGAAAATGTTTACACAAGTGCTGTCTAAGCTCCTCCCATCAAATCTTCCAAGTGGCACTGATAGTCCATAGAAAATATTTAGTTAAACATTCAACAGCAGAGTCTCGGCTGGTCAAATTTAGTGATGCTGTTATTTTAGCTCAGTGGCAAAGAGCTGCATATACTATAAGTATAAGAGAGAGGCTAGAGACTTGAAATACACTCCTGCCAAGTGCGTTTTTACTTGAAAGCTTTCTATATCGGTGATAAGAGATCTGTACTGGAAGGGTATGGAATAGCCTCAAGTTGTATGTACAGTCCTTATGTAGAAAATAAGTGCTCATATGGCATATTGCTGCTCCCTATTTTAGAACTAGCACAGGAACCATGTGATGTGTTCATTGCTATGGTAACTACATTGCAGTAGTGAACAGGAGAGCAAGCAGGCATGTAAAACATGTATAAGTTGTCAATATATAAGTAATTGCCGCCCTGGAGCTGCAATAACTTAAATTTCAATGATGCATGACTTCTTAGAATAAAAAATCTATCCCTTCTATTAGTTTCAATGTTAATAAGCCTTCACTTCCCATGACACCTTTCCCATTGAAGAACACAAATGATTAGTCTTTTATCCTGCAGTTTCAGCTGCTTCTTAAAGAACTACTGCTACTATTAGTAAAAGGTAGGTGCCATGCCCTAAGTGAGAAACATGAATGGTTATTAGGAAAAATGCTCTGTGTACTCTTCTCTAAGGGTTTGAGTCTGTGGCTAATTTTGAGATTGATAAGAGGAATGGAATCCTCTCATTGGACACTAAAATTATCTCAATAGTCCAGGTGCTTTCTGATCAAAGCAACCAAGAAACAGGGTCATTGTTTTAATTGAGAACTTCAGTATATGAACATCCAGCAATTTGATCAGGTTCCTGCCCCTTTATCCTCTCTTCTCTCCCTCTCCACCCTCCCCACCCTGAGGACCCTTCACCTGAGGCAGTACTTTGTTAATGGGCTCAGACCATGCTGGCCTTGTAAGGGTATCGGGAACCACTGTGGGTCATAAACGCACTAGTTAGTTCATGTCTGAAGGACAGTGCCCCAAAGTACACCTATGCTCAGCATGGTAGTGCATGCCTTTAGTCCCAGCAGAGGTAGGATTACTATGAGTTCAAGGTCACCCTGAGAGATTCACATAGTGAATTCAGCCTGGGTTACAGAGACCCTATCTCAAAAAACCAAACCAAAACAAAAAGAAACAACAAACCCAAAGTACATCTATGCACCCTGTGGCTCTGACATTCTTTCCACCCCCAAAACAAGGTATTTTTTTCCAAAATATTTTTATTAATTTGCAACGGGGGGGGGGGGGAAACAACACTAAGAATAAGAATGGATGCAACCAGGGCTTCTTGCTACTGCAAACAAACTCCAAATGATGTCACTTTGTGCATCTGGCTTTACGTGAGTATTGGAGAATCAAACTGGGCTGTCAGGCTTTGCAAACAAGCACCTTTTACTGCTGAGCCATCTCTCTAGTCCCCCAAACAAGGTCTTAATAATGCTTTATTATCTTTAATACTTCCAGATCAGTCTGACCATCCCACATTTTAATGAGATATTTACGTGTATGCTTAATTTTATTCCATATGATGCTATTTAAGATAGAGATCTTAACAAAGTTGGGACTGGAGAGATGGCACAGAGGTTAAAATGCTTATTTGCAAGCCTGCCAGTCAAAGTCCAATTACCCAGGATGCACATAAAGCCAGATGCAAAGTGATGTATGCATTTGTGATCTTAAAAGTGCCTATGAAAATGGGCTAAGCCTAAGGACCCAAGTTCAAATCCCCAGTACCCACATAAAGCCAGATGCACAAGTGGGCGCATGTGTCTAGAGTTTGTTTGCAGTGGCTGGAGGGCCTGGTGTGCCCATTCTCTATCTGCCTCTCTTTGAGACTGGCCTCGAACTCACAGTGATCCTCCTGTCTCAGCCTTCCAAGTGTTGGGATTAAAGGCATGCACCACCATGCCCAGCCCTGGTCAGCCTTTTTGAATGCTGAGATTATACATTTACATCACAGTTTGTGGCTAATATCAGTTATTTTTAAAAAGTGAAAAATTTCTATTTTCATATTAATTTAAATTTCATTTTATCTCGTTTGTGGTTATATATATATATATATATATATATATATATATATATATATATATAATATATATTGGTTTTTCGAGGTAGGGTCTCACTCTAGCCCAGGCTGACCTGGAATTCACTTTGTAGTCTCAGGGTGGCCTTGAACTCATGGCGATCCTCCTACCTCTGCCTCCCGAGTGCTGGGATTAAAGGCGTGCGCCACCTCGCCCGGCTGAAGGTTTTGTGTATAAATTCAAGAACTAGAGTATATGATAATAGTTGCAGACATACTTTTATTTATAACATTTGCATCATTTCCTTTAGTCTTACCTTCCTTGTCCTTGGTCTTTAACCTTTGAAATCAGTGTATCAGTTTGTACTAATTGCAGTTGCCAGTGTCCAAATGAATATGACATATCTATAGGAGAACAGGGAAAATTGAGTCCTTATTACATTACTACATCACAAATCTAGACTTCTAGCTAAATGCCAGAATATAAATTAGATCTCTTATCAAATCTGGCATGTAAAATTTTAGGATCCTTCTTAATGTACTATGTGTGCTTTCAATAAATGCCTGCTTTGGCAAGAAATTGAATCAGTGTCTTTTGTGTCAAGTACACTTGCATTATCTTTTATATCCTTGAATGTTAAAATGGTCCTTGTGAACCAGGTCAAGGACAAAAGTAGATGTGGTTTCTGTATTTTTGCTTTGCATTCAATAAATATTACTTTTTCTTTGTTTGATCATGTTGTTGTGTTATGGATATTTACTTTACTTTGGTTTCCTGGGGTGTCTTTTTTTTCCCCCACTTGGAACAAAATTGAGCATCTGTAACACTTATCTTTCCAGTGACTATTCTCCAGCCACACTGGCCTACTTTTGGTTTTTGAAATAGTTGAGCTCTTTATCCTGTTCCCTTAGGCTCTTTGCACATGCTTTTCCTTCTATCTTGATTGTTGTTACCCCAATAGTCATTGTTACTCACCTAGCTTACTCTTGTTCTTTAGGTTTCAACTTAAACATCTTCTCAGAAATTCCTCCTGCATCCACGCCACCACATCCACTTGACCTTCCTTAATCTTTTCAGAATGACTAGTTTCTGCCATAGTTCCTGCCCTGCATCAGTGAAAGGATAGATTGACATAGCAATCCCCAACTGTGTTCTAGTTCTAGTAACTGTAATGTACCTTCAAGCACCTTTCTTAGTCTGAGTTCCAAAGGCCATGTTATTTTATAAATAAATTCTTAGTTTCATTTGAAGAAATGAAATTAGTATTTTAATGAAAATTAGTAACATAGGACAAGTGTAGTGGTGCACACCTTTAATTTCAGCACTTGAGAGGCAAAGGTAAGAGGATCACTGTGAGTTTGAGGCAAGCCTGGGACTACCTAGGGGGAAAAAAGAAAATTAGAAATATGATAATATGCTAAATGCACACGTACGTACGTGTGTGTGTGTGTGTGTGTGTGTGTGTGTGTGTGTGTGTGAAGTTAGAAAGTGAAGTGACCATTTGCTTTGGTTGCTATCGTGATCCTTGAAAGTATTGACTACATAGGGAATTCCAGGTCATCCTGGGCTAGAGCGAGACTCTACCTCGAAAAACCAAAAAAGAAAGAAAGGAGAGAGAAAGTATCTACTTAAGTGAATGCTCATATAGTATGCAAGTATGTCTAGAAAATAACCTATTCACTTGTGAACTTCCCCATGTATCTCTCTTCTGTCTGTATCTTTGGCTTCTAACAGTTCTTTCCTGAGTCAAAAGCCAGAATTCTCAGAAATTTCTCAGAAAACCCATTTAAGTTAAATGAACCCATCAAGGTTTATAAGAAAAAACAAATTCCTTGAAAAAGAAAGCATTATATTACATTCTGTCTTAAATTTCCCAAACCCAGAAACCTTCTCAAGTCCAGGAAAACTAATGGCATTTCATTTGTTCTTTCTGATGGCTCATGAGCCCCAGTCATGTGATTTTCTTTGCATCCTGTAATACAATTTGTTTGCTTGCTTTTATTCTGTTTTTCTTTCCAGCACAGAAATCACTTGCTTTCCTCAAGCTATTTCTGACTAGCCTCTTTCCAATTTTAAAAATTATTTTAGTTTTCTTACCATTTTGGTATATCTTGCTCAATATTTGTATAATAAACTATCATACACTTGGTCATATGTTCCATATCCATATTAGGTAGCCTTTTGTTCATTGTGAGGTGATTTCCATCATCTCCTTAGGTATCTCAAAGTATAGAATTGAGGGACTGGTGTATTGCCATAAGTTTAAGGCCACTCTATGACTTACATAGTAAATTCCAGGTTAGCCTGGGCAAGGCCATACCTTGGAGAAAGGAGAGAGAGAGACAGACAGACAGACAGACAGACAGACAGACAGACAGACTTGAGGGAATGATTTGTCCCCCTGTCTCCTCAGTGTTCTGTCCACATTGGCTGTACTAAGGTGCAACTCTTAGTCCTTAAAGTTCAGGGACTCTACCACTTTCTCCCATGTCAGCGTCTTGGCCACAGCTGGAAACTTCAGGAGCGTCCTGTGTTAGATATGTTCTGTCAACTCCTCCAAATGGACTTCCTACTCTTTTTTTTTTTCTTCCTTGTTCTGTACCCAAGGGCCCTACAAAAAATTGCCAAGTATTAGTGGGAGAAAAAAGGGACATAGATCAGTGACAACTCTAAATTATTTAAAGGATGGGTTTAAAGCCCTGGTCACCAGAAGATTGGGAGGAGGTAAAAAGGATTAAGAAAGGAGAGGCCTTTCAAATCAAATCACAAGTCTTAGAATTCAGCCTCCTTCCATCAGTGCTCCTGAACAGTACTGTGTCCTCACCATCAGTGCTCCTGAACAGTACTGTGTTCCCCCAGCAGTGCTCCTGAACAGTAATGTGTCCTCCTCAGCAGTGCTCCTGAACAGTATTGTGTTCCCCCAACAGTGCTCCTGAACAGTAATGTGTCCTCCCCAGCATTGCTCCTGAACAGTACTGTGTTCCCCCAGCAGTGCTCCTGAACAGTACTGTATCTTCCCCAGCAGTGCTCCTG
>PVHP010055548.1:0-10118 GCA_004024765.1 Zapus hudsonius | reverse complement strand
CTTATGGAATTTTAACTTTTTAGTTATAAAACTTGAAATGTTATAGTTATTATCAAAAGCATACACGAGATGACTTTAAATGTTAGCTTCTTTGGTAGAAATTTTATGCAGACCAAAATGCTGATAGGGTCAAACTAGATCAGGTGTGTGTTCTCCCCTGTATTCTATGACATTAACGTGTCATTCCTTGAAGCGATTAAATTCACCCAGTGAGTTTTGATTTTTATAAACAAGTTTTCCTTGCTTTTGGCCAATTATAACTTTTTCTCTTAGATGTTCTAATTGTTATTTTGATTCATTTTCAACTTTCCTAAAATTATTCAACAATATTTTAGGAACTACATAAATATGCAAAAGTTCTTGAACCACACATCAGACAAAGCAAATAATCAAATTTATTACTCAAATAAGCAGACAGAATAAAAATCGCCTGGCAATTGTGGTTGGCTCAGAATTGCCAGGCCCCAAGGTAGCTATTTAGATGCATAGTTCTCATCTGCACAGATCTCCATCCCACTGGACCTGATAGTTCCCAAAACCTTTCCACCCAGGTTTTCTATCCCAGGAAACTTGGATCACATCTTGCTCTGAGAAGGAAAAGGAAATGGGCTAGTCTCTTCTAGACAGTGCCTTCTTTTTTTTAAACATTTTTATTGGCTTAAAATTACATATATTAACACAACAATATGCTCTGTATCATAGGTTCTTAGATAAAGCCATTGAATCCATGATGACATTCCCACTTATGCATTAATTATTCTCCCCCCATGACTCTTACATTCCTTCCGCCCCCTCTTCCGCAAATTTCCCTGAGTCATAGTGGGTGAGTTTATATTTTGCATAGTTATTAGGTTTTTAAGAGTCTGTAAATTTGTATTTTGGACAATTTTGGGCACCCTTGGTGCCTCTCTCCATTGTCCTTCCTCAGGTTATCTGCCTTGCTGTGGGAGTGTAGCTCTTTTGCTCACCATCTCATTTCCCTAGTGGTTGAGTTAGGGCTCAAAATGGTGAGTTTGAGGTGAATGGTCTCCTTCTTGGGTGTCCCCCCCATCAAGTTGTGTCCCTTTGGTGGAGTTCGCTTGTCCCCAGTTCACGTTGCCAAGGATGTGAAAGACTTGTATAATGAAAACATAAAAACACCGAAGGAAATTGAAGATGACACAAATAGACAGTTCCTTCTTATTTCAACACACATTCTTGCCATCTGCTCCTGACCTTTGAGATTTCCAGCAGTAAAGGTGGGGCATACTGGATTGGTCAAGGTGATATGGGAACATGCTCTCCTACAAAAGCAATGTTGGTGTGCGTGGTTTTTGTATAACACTGTATCCAGGTATATACTTGAATATGTGCAATATTTTGAATTTGCTTTTTGTTATTCTGAAAGATAAAGTTTACTCATCGTATGTGAAAACCAGAGGCCCTTGACCCTGCCATTGACTGTGGATTAGGGTTCAACTTCTTCCATCATCAAATGAGAAAAAGGGAAGGAAAAAAAAGAATTAACAATAACTAAAAACAGCATGTTACCCTGTGATCAACTAATAGTTTGCCATATTCAATGAGTAAATAATTAGATTGGTATTATTTTCAGGTGGTGCTCTGGCTTTATTGGAGTATATCACTTTTGATTGTTCATTTTGTTAATTTCTGGATATTATAAAGTTATTCAGTAGAAACCGTCCTAATCCATCTTCCTTTCCTTACCTTATCCTCCCCATCCTGCCCCTAATGTTCTTTAAAGGCGAAGTTTAGTTTGATGCAGAAAATATTAACTTTTTGAGTGTTCCCCAGGACAGAGGACTTGAGGTTATACAAAGCTATAGGAAGATTAAATGATTGATGTTTTATGGGAATAAATTTGCTCGATAAGCTTGGTGTACTATAGGAAAGAGAGTAATGAGCTATTATAATAGTGCAATGAAAGATGATGTAATGGGCAAAAATTTGAGTCTTGAGGCTTTGAATACTTCTGTACAGATTCAAATTTGAGCAAGTGTCAAATTCTTTTATAAACTTGTTAAAAGCTGCAACCTTTACTCAAAGAATAAAATAATTATTTAAATGAAAATGTATTACTTAAACTTTTATAAAAATTAAATAATTAGGGCTGGAGAGAAAGCTCATCCAGTAAAGCGCTTGCAATGTAACCATGAAAAGACATGAATTTGAACCCCAGAGCTGATATAAAATGCTGGACATGGTAGAATGCTTGTAATCCCAGTGTGGAGGAGGTCAAGAGAGCCAACACATTCCACAGAGCGAGGATGGCCTTGTTTCAAAAATTGTAGACAGGGGTTGGAGAGATGGCTCAGTGGTTAAGGCACTTGCCTCTAGTACCTAAGGCCCCCGGTTCAATGCCCTGGTGTTCTCTCTCTCTCTCTCTCTCTCTCTCTCTCTCTCTCTCTCTCTCTCTCTCTCTCTCTCTGCTTGAAAAATGAATAAATAAAATATTTTTTTTAAATGGTAGACAGTACCTGGGAGACAGCACCTGAGGTTGTCCTCTGTCCAAGCCCTGGTTACTCTGTTTTCACACATGCACACAAACCTTCATACATACTCATATACACACGTGCACCTGCACAAACAAGAAGACACACACTAAGTAATGATTTATCAGTCACATGTGTTCTCTCAAATTGGCTTGGCATCTTGCGAAATGCAAAAGTCAGTGTAACCACTGATCGAGACCAATAAGGAATGAACAATAATAAATGAAATGAAATAAAAACACCAAAGACTCGAATCTGGAAACTTGGCACCATTGTAATTTTATTTATTATTTAGTTGTTTGCTTATCAGTACATATTATTGTTTCTTGTGTATAAGATTTGCAAAATAAATTTCAGAATCTCAAGTGCTTATGCATAGCATAGGATTTTCTTACTAATTCTAATGCAAAGTAACAATTAATCGTGTGCAACTACATCATTCACCTTTACAGAAGCCATAATAAAAATGGAAGAAAATGATGACTCATCCTGCCCAGGAGATTGATATGAATATGCTGTGTTATGTTGTATATAGAACATGTAAGAGGCGATTACACTATTAGCCCTTGAGCACATCACAATGGTGACTGTAACTGTCATTTATAGATTCTCTGGTTATTTTATTGACAATAATAATATAATAATACCTGGTGGGAACCTTCCATTTAAAGACTTACAAACACTAGACAGATGCACACTGATAATTAGGTTTAGTCGAGCTTATTACACCATGTATTTAAGCATATTGGAAGGCAATACATGGCTCATGATATGTAGTGCTTCTGATGATCTCATTTCTGATCATTCTTCATGGAATGGCTACGGTCCATCCACTGGATCTGCTTTGTTCCTGCCCCCCTCCTCCCATCTCGTTAGCATACTGGTTCTGCTCATTCTCTCCCTTGACCTCACTACATCCAGGATGAAGGCAACTTCAGGCCATGTGCCTTAGTCTTTAGCAGAGACTCAGAGTTTAGGTCTTTAACAGTCCAGACAAGCTGTGGATAGGGAAGGGTTTCCTAGTTTTGTAATGATGATTGATCAGGAATGATCTCTGCTTTTTATTTTTTTGTTTGCTTGTTTGGTTGGTTTGTTTGTTTTCCAGAACAGATAGTATTGTTGTTTTGTGTTTTTTTTTTTTTTAAGAGTTAAACTGCTACTAAGAGTGCTTTATTTAACTTTGCTTCTTTTAGATGAGTCTGGGAAACTTTCTCCCATGTTTGGTCCATGGGGGAGAGGTGGGGTGGAAAGTATCCTCACTGCTTATGACAGGAAGAGTTAATTTCCACTTGAGGACAGATGGATCCATGATTTCTCCTGGGCAGAGACTATGCATGATAAATAAAGAGCATCGTGGGCCAGGCTTCTTGGCTGTTTCCACTTGGTTCTTATTTTCACACCCACAGTCTTAACATGCGAAACATGTTCGACAGCCCAGACTTGGAATCAGTTAGTACTCAGTCACTGTTCTAAGAGTTGATTTGTCTAGACTTGGTGATCAGGTTTTCCAGCCCAGGGTATCTGCTTTGCTGACAGGTTGCTTTCAGTCAACACAGAAATAGAAGTTTCATGTTCATCACTTGGAGTAAGGATGGCCACTCTCCCGTGACTCTATTATACTTAGGCTGTAACTGTGTAGAAGATTTCATGTACAGTTACACACCTCCTTCTCTGCTTATGTTAGATACATGAGCTTCTTGTAACCATTTGTATCTAAATTATGAAGTAACTTTGTAAGAGTAACCTTTAGTAGGTAAACTGAACGAGATATCCATTGTTGAAAATTTACATTAGCAACCAAAATTGACATTCCAAGAATGCCCTCAAGGAATTTGATCCCCTATTTCAACAAACAGTCATTGTTTGAGAGGGATCCCTCTAGAGTAGATATGGCATTTCATCTAGTTAAATATTTTCTTTTTCAATTCAGCAGGTCATTGAAAGCTGGGGTTGACATTTCCTTCTCCACCTCTAGGATTCCATGTATTTTATTTCCTGTAGTTTCCTTGCTCCTACTCCAAGAAACTGTAAAATCTCATTCATCCCAGGCATTCTCCTGCCAAAGAGTCACATTACACAATATATTTTCTCTGTTTTCAGGACCTTAATTAAATGGGATCTAAGTAGCAGTGGGATTATTGCAGGATCACCCTTATGGCAACAGAATTAGTCAATTTCTATGGGTTCAAATCTTAACATAATGAAAATTCCTGCCCTCCGAGGATTATATAATCCTGCACATCAAAGAGCTCAGTGAGGAGATGAAAATCTTTCCAGAACAAGTACGTAAATTACATTCTAACTCATCTATAGCTGTAGCCTGGTGTTTCCCAGCAACTCTGGCCATTATTTCTGCTGTGACACATGACAGATGACATTCATATGTTCAACAGACTCCCGTGGGCATATCCAGATTTTGACAAAACATCACAACATTCACAGTGAAGTGAGGCCCTGCAATAATTCATAGTCAACACAATTATTAGCATAGAGTCAGTATGTGTGGCTCCCTATAGGCCTGTCAGAAAGGCTGGATGTTAAGCATAAATAATTAATTTCATGCTAGCTGCACCTCCACCTCTTTTTACCAGATTGTTGGAAAGCATGAAATCTCAGTGAGTGATGATGACATAATTAATGATATGACTTTAGATTATTTATTTATTTTTTAATTCACAAGCTTTAATATCTGATGGTAAGTAGGAATTACATGCAGCCATATTATTACCTCACTAAAAATTGAGCAAATGCTCCACTGGGTTGGAGCATTATGGACTGGAAGTGGAGGTATGAGTCTGGCATTTAATCCTAGTAGCAAACTCTTTGGCCTCAGTGTGGACACCAAATAAAATTGAAATCATAACTCTATTAGGATTAAATATGATACATACTTTAATACATGTGTTATGGACTGCAACTTACTTATTCAGTGCTTCATGATGACAGATGCTAATGTACTATCATTTGATGTCCTTATTACCTGGATGAGATACACATAGTAGGTATTTATCCCCTCGGTGAAAAAGGAATAGACCAGGGTGATTATAGACACAGGAAATATAAACTGCCTCTTTCTCATTCTGATTTGAATTTGTCTCAGTATTCACTAGCTCGAGAATGCATAAATATTATTAAGGAGTTTAAGATGATTTTTAAATCAGAGTTATTGCAATATTTCCCTAATAATATAATATTGAATATAAAGCAACATGGAGTTAGAAGAAATATTTTATAATAGGGAACAGAATTAAATGAAGAAAAAAGAAAACTTGTATGTGTATGAAAAGCTAATAATTAAAGATCAGAAATTACTCCTGGGGCCAGTTTTGACACTTTATAAATGGTCTAGATGTGGGCATTCACACTGAAATATCTACTAAAAGCAGACTCTGATAAATTATCGACCTGACTTACTTTGCTGACAGTTTCATCTTTCTTAGGGTAGAAGATATTTCTGGACGAATTGCACCTCTGGATTTAATTCTAATCCTCAGGGGAAGCTGGCTGAGGATATGGCGGCAAAGTGTGAAGAGAGGCAAATTTTGATGTTCTTTTTTAAATCAATTCAATAGCTCTAGTGGTTAAGGTGAAAATATGGGATAGGTTACTATAAGGGAAGTATCACGATCACTTGTTGAATCTAAATAATGTTAACCTATAAAGTGCCTGGAAAAGAATTCTGAGGTCTTGACTCAACAAGGAATGGCCTTAGACTATGTTATTGTTTATGTCACAGAAGTAAAATTGTCAGTTCCAGATGATGTGACAGGAGGCAAATATAATGTATTAATGAGAGAAAGGAGATTTACAATGCTCCTACAATCTGAACTCCTGGGTCAATACCAGCATGATAATGATAACTGTTCTGAACAGGGCTCTACACAATCAGATGATGCATATTACTGCTTGCAATGTGGCTGATGTAATTATATATTCATGTCATCTCCTGGAGAAAAAAATTGGTATTTACTAGAAAAGCTATAGAGTATAATGTTTGAATTCTATCTGTTTTAGTTGAATGATATAATGTAAGGAGATAATCAGTGAAATGTTTTTAATGATTGACAGATACAACAGAAGATAAAAGGCAGAAGGAATCATATAATACTACAGAGCATTGGAAGTACGTGGTAAACATCAATTTATTGGCATCAAAATTAAACATTAAATGACTAAAGAATAATAATATATACTTCATATCTATAAAATAAGGTTTATAATATATAATATATAAAATACTTGTAATCCCAGCACTTGGGAGGTAGATGCACATGAATCGAGAATTTTAAGACTAGCCTCAGCTACATAGAAACTTCTAGGCCAGCCTGGGCAAATGAGAAAATAATTTTAATAAACATAAACAAAATAAAGTATATGGCTATGTAGATAGGCACATCATAAACATATGTAAAGCATCATCTAGAAATGTCAGTGGTTTCTCTGTGATGATTTCTTCATGTTCACCTATGGCTTCTAATTTTTAGTATAACACTGCGTTCATTTTGTACTACAAAGGTGTATCAGTCAGAGTTCTCTAGAGGTACAGAACCAATAGATTGAATTGGTATTAAAAAGGGAGTTTATTTGACTAGTTTACAGCAGTACAATAACTGCCGTTTTCAGGCCTGAGAATCAAGGAACCAAATAGTTGCTCAGTCCAAGTGGCTGGATGCAGATCCAATCCAGCACTGAAAGCCTCAAGGATTCCTGGCGAGCTGAGGGTCTTCAGTAATGTTGGAAGGCTGAGGAAACTTGGTTCCAATGCTGACGACGGAGTATAGTGAAATAGAAGTCTGAGGTTGCTATCATTTCAAGTGACTTTTACAGACTCTTTGCTCAACAAAAGTTACCACAGTGTAATTAAGCCATTAAGAAAACTCATTTTAACTTGAGTTGCATAACTCAAAGTTGGGTTTTAGTAGACATGAGTACGAGAACAGTGTCACAGGACTGTAAAACCACACGGTCATTTGATATTCCATTATAAGAACAGCATTTAAGTAAAATTGTAACAGTGTGCATAATTTAGAGGCCAGGAGCTTATATAGACCAATAGTAGTAAGTCAGGATGTTTATGCCACAAATTGAATTGTCAGGAATTCAGAAAGAATGAGTTAGGTTAACTATACTCAACTACTTGAAGGATAACCAAAAACAAGACACTTAAATAAATGGATAGATTTATTCCGGAAGGAGATATGCAGAAGGATGACCAGCATTTAGAAAATTGTGCGGTAGGTTATAAGAGGAATGAATGAATGCTTCTGTCATCAGAGACCTGCCCTTATGTATCATCTCGCAGGTGAATGGTGGAACGCTTGCTCAGGACAGTGTTACTCATAGAGTGAATTTAGCCTTCAGTCAAACAGGGACTTGATGTAGGGTTCTGATAGTGACCCATGATCTATTGTCCCTTCTTCCTTGTTTTGTTTTGTTTTTCGTCTGGAAAGAGATTGGTTTCATGATAGTGGAGTAATTTTAGCACTTTAGAGTTTCCAATCCTCCATTTCAAGCAATTATCTCTCTGATAAATTGAATGAAAAAATCCCAGACCAAGGAGTGGGGAGATGGCTAAGTGGATAAAGCACTTGCCACATCCGCTTGACCACATGAGATGGAGTCTCCAGAGCCTGTGTGAAAGCCGATGTGGTGGCCATCTGTAATTTTAGTGTTCCTGCTGCAAGAAGGCCAGTAGAGACATGAGAATTTCCTGAAAGCTTGGGGGCCAACTTGCCCAGTGAACAGAGAAGTGGACAATGAGAGAGGCTACCTCAAACTAAGTGAAAACCGAGGATGGCACTCAAATTTGTCCACTGACGTCTGTACCCATTCACCTGCACAAATGCTTGCATGCCTACACACACACATACACACATGCACACAGAGACATGCACACACAGACATGCGCACACATGCACACAGACATACACACAGACATGCACACACACAGACATGAACACACATACATAAGCATTTTACATATCTCAAAAATCCACACCAGACTCTCTCTACCCATAATTGTGTCCCTTTTCCCAACACTGAATGACTTATTCTGGCTAACAGTAATAACAGTTTTTATTACTTAAACCAGTTGGGGACCTGTCCTCACCCCAGTTGGGGAGAGTCTGACTCAAGGAAATCTCTTTGGCTTATGGTGTAGAACAGTGATATCTACAAGGTAATTTAGGTAATGGACAAGGTAATCTATCAGGAAAAGTGACGAGTGGACAACAGATTGTAAAAATACAAGATATCCATCAAATCTTGGAGATAATCTAGCTGGGTGATTTCATAGCTTCTCTGAAACTACACTATGACTGCAGATAGGGCTGTGATTTGCAGGGAGAGATATACAATACGATATGCAAAAGGAATTATTGATGAGCTCCAGGAAGATGTTATGAACCTACACAAATCAGAGAAAAGCAAGGCAATGGACAGGTAAAGTTTTCGAAGAGAGAAATCATTTAAAATATCCTTCCATGGTTGTATGATTTTTGAGTTTGGGGGGAAAGTTAAACTGTATCCCACCATAAGCTTTCTCTGTCTTTTCTTAATCAAGTAGGAATTAGGTGTATCTCTAAAGCAGAATCAGGATACTCTTCTTTTTATGTTCACCCACATCCACTGAAGCACAACACACACACACACACACACACACACACACACACACACACACACACACACACACACACACATCTGCCTAGCCAAAAAGATAAGCCATTTCTCCAAAACAAAACCTCCACATCTCTGCACTCATGTGTATTCCAATACTGCCTAAATGTAAACTGTCATAGATTAGTTAGTTTTCACAAACATCTCTCAAAACGCATAAGATCCTTGGAAGGGTTAAGCCTCAAACCCACTCAAAGGAAATTGCTTTCATGAGATAATCAAATCGCTACTCCTAGGGCTGCTGGCTCAGCAATATTGCTCCTGCAACACTGCTCTGTGTTGATAGTGAAGTGGATAGAAAGAACCAGGATTTGGGAACTGAGGGGAATTTGGAGGATTCGTTGGACAACAAATGGACCCTGGGGAATGGCAAAGGGAAGGCTGGAAAGCAGGAGGGAACAGATGATAACAAGGCCAATTGTGTACAGATGCCTTCCTGCCTGCTGCTGGATGGACCAGCGGGACCTCATGAGCATCTCTGCCCTTCCAAGTCCCTGCAGTGCCTCTAACATCACCTCATATCAATCAACCCTGGTTTTTCCACTTCAGCTATTGGAAAGATGAAGGAAAGACAAAATGGGACAGAAAAGAGGAGATGTTATTCATGTCCCAAGTTCATCTCCCTTTTCATTTTCCTGCTATTTCGGTTTGTAAGCCCTAGGATTTGCCTCTTTTTTTCTTTTTTTTGAGGATAGCCACATTTCATCTGCCAGGAACTCCAAGGGCAATGCCTTTGTAAAAACCTTAGTTCCTCGGCACTTCATGTGGTTCTGGTTGATGAACCTTAAAAGAGAGGAAATGGAGCCAGAAAAGGGCTGAAGAAGAGCAGATAAAGTGATCAGAGGGATAAAACAGGGGACTTTGCAAGAACAGATTAAAGTGATGTCTTTTCTACACGCTGACCTCTACAAAAATATGAAGAACACAGATAAGGTAAACAGGGCCCAGACT
>PVHP010055547.1:0-10276 GCA_004024765.1 Zapus hudsonius | reverse complement strand
ATGAAAATGCAAAAATAATTTTTAAAATAGTACATTATCATATTGTTTGTCTCACAGATACTATTCGTTACTTGTCCTTGCATGACAACAAGTACATCCGATACTTTCCTGGACATAGCAAAAGGTAAGGCCCAAATGTTGTAGAGTTGGTTACATTGTCCCTGAGGCAACTCAGAAAATGGGAGGAGAGATTTTGTTAGTGAATTCTACTTCCACGCTTCTGTTTGGCATTCCTCTTCATCTTTTCTGTCAACCTTTCTTTGTCAACTTTTGATATATTAAGAATAGGATTTCAGAGATAACCAAAATCTCAGTTAAAATATAAGTAAGGGGCTGAGAGTATAGCTCAGTAGCAGGGTCCATGCTTAGCATGTGGAAGTCTCTGGGCTTAATTCCTGGCATCAAAAAATTAAGAGGGGTTGGGAGTATATCTTAGTTATAACTAAGAAAGTTTAGGACTTTGGGTCAATCCTCAGAATCAAAGCAAAAATTATACATACATGTATATCACAGTACTATATATGTATTAAGGAAATTGTGGATTAAAGCTATTAAGTGAAAACCTGTAGTAAAAATTATATTTAGTATTTAGGAATGCCAAGTCTCAGATATCTCCTAACAGAAGAACTATTTATATCTGTGAGGCCTTCCAGAGTAGGTATCTTGACCCTAGATAAAAAATGTTAGCCGGGCGTGGTGGCGCACGGCTTTAATCCCAGCACTCGGGAGGCAGAGGTAGGAGGATCACCGTGAGTTCAAGGGCAGCCTGAGACTACATAGTGAATTCCAGGTCAGCCTGGGCTAGAGTGAGACCCTACCTCGAAAAACCAAAAAAGAAAAAAAATATGTTATATTTGAGAGCCAGGCATGGTGGCACATGTCTTTAATCTCAACTTTGGGAGACGGGGCAAAAACAGTAGTATTCCTGGGGCTCCATGGCCCACTCGTTTAATCGATGAGCCCCAGGCCAAGGAGAGACCCTGTCTCAGGGTAGATGACACCTGAGGTGGTCCTCTGGCTCCACATGCATGTGCACCAATACCCAATCACGTTCAGAAAATGAAATTGAGCTGGAGAGATGGCTAAGCAGTTAAGGCATTTGCCCACAAAACCTGGGTTCAATTCCCCAGTACCCACATAAAGCCAGATGTGGCGCATGCATCTGGAATGAGTTTGCAGTGGCTGGAGACCCTGACATGCCCAGAGAAAAAAGGAAAATAAAATTTTGTCCAGTTTGATGGCACGTGCCCTTTAATCCCAGCACTTAGGAGGCAGAGGTATTGCTGTGAGTTTCAAGGCTAGCCTGGGATTGCATAGTGAATTCCAGGTCAGCCTGGGCTAGAACAAGACCCTACCTGGGGATGGGGGGAGAAAAATTTTTAAGTTGGAGAGCCAGTGTCGAATTATGTGTTGTTATATTGGAAGCAATGGTTTTTGGGTTTTTTTGTTTTTGTTTTTCAAGGTAAGGTGTCCCTCTAGCCCAGGCTGACCTGGAATTCACTCTGTAGTCTCAGGGTGGCCTTGAACTCACGGCAATTCTCCTACCTCTGCCTCCCGAGTGCTGGGATTAAAGGCGTGCGCCACCACACCCGGCTTGTTTTTTTTTTTTTTTAATTTATTTTTTATTATCCATAATGAGATAAATTTAATGAACAAATAATGAGTTGTTATCCCTATTTCCCCAATGCCCCTCTTCCCTAACCCCAATCAGCTGGATATCCTCCTCCGTGGGTAGTCTGGATCAGTCCATGGGGTAAGGGATTATGGATATCCTAGGAGCCAGTTCTACCCGCCTTAGTGTGATGTTACTGAGGGGGCGATGTTGTTTCTGGGAGTTCTCCACCACCATGGCTCTCACAATCTTTCAGCCCCCTCTTCCGCTCAGTTCCCTGAGTCATGGTGGGTGAGTATTAAGGCTGCTTTATTGTTGAGGTCTTAGGGGTTGGAAGCAATGGTTTTTTAGTGGTTGACACTTGGTGGAACAGGTTCAGTGTCGCTCACCCAAAATGCTTGGACTAAAAGTGCTTCAGATGTTGGAATATTTGCATACCTAATAAGCTATCTAGGTGATAGGACTGCGGTCAAAACATGAGACTCATTTATGTTTCATGCATGCCTTATTCACATGACCCAAAGATAATTTTATACTGTATCTGCATTCTGACTACCTCCCTTTCACACCACATCAGGAACGCAATGTCACTGCTTTAAAAGGTTCAGATTTTAGACCAGTTGAGATTTTCAGTGTTCAGATGGGGATTTTCAACCTGTATGCCTCTAAAAGACCACCAGTATTGGAAAAATAGTTGATAATAACACAGACCTATGGTTCTCTTTAAGTATAGTACCCACACCAGCAATATTTTTGAAGCAAGCTCCCCTGTACACATTCAACCAGGCATTGGTGCCTTATGCTAATGATCCTCACACTAAGGAAGCAGAGGTAGGAGGATTAGGAGTTCGAGGCTACATAAAGACAATAAAACAGCAAATAATTATTTAATGATTTTTTAAAATATCCATATAATTATGGGCAACTATTGCCACTATAACTCCAGAATATTTTCATCATCCCAAATAGAAGCTCTGCCCGTTAGCACTCCTAATCTACTTGTCTATAGATTCGCACCAATGCAGAATAGGTATTCTGTATCACTGGAATTAGATATATGACCTTTTATGTCTAGGTTTCTTCCACATAGCAGGATGTTTTCAACATGTTTTCGTTCATGTTATCATATGGATCAGTCATGTTGTCATATGGATCATTTCCTTTTTATTTTTTGGACCTTATTATGGAAATAATTACAAATTTACCATCTCATCTACTTGTCTATAGATTTGCACCGATGCAGAATAGGTATTCTGTATCACTGGAATTAGATATATGACCTTTTATGTCTAGGTTTCTTCCACATAGCAGGATGTTTTCAACATGTTTCGTTCATGTTATCATATGGATCAGTCATGTTGTCATATGGATCATTTCCTTTTTATTTTTTGGACCTTATTATGGAAATAATTACAAATTTACCATCTCATAAGCCTCTTCATGGTAACCAATTATGATGCAGGGTTTTGGGGGTTCAGAAAGGCCTCCAGGCTGGTGAACCCCAACTTTTGGGTTTCTGTCTGATTTTAGCAATTGATAAAATGGACTCTAAGAAGGGTTAATTATGAATAATGGGGTTTGTTGTAGGGGAAATTAAGACCCAGTGAGAAGGCTAGCTGAAAGACTCAAGGCAAAAGAATTCTCCTTGCCCAGCTGAGAAGGGAGAGGGGAGACAGAACCACAGAGAAATCTCTGGGGGTAAAAGGGCTCTGGAGGAGGCACACACCCAAAAACATGGAAGGCAAAGCATCAGAAGAACCAAAAGATCCCCTTCAAGTAAAATGTGAAAGGATTAAGAAATAGTGAGCTCAGAAATCAAAGAAAAATCATACATACAATCAAAGTGAGAAAGCACCCCAAAATAAGACACAGGTAAGAGGCAAGCAGGAAAATAACCCAGGCAAGAAGTGCCCCCGACCCCTTTTTCAGTCAGGCAGAGAAGAAGCAACAGACCTTACGCAGTGGTGTTCAAGTGAAGTCACAGGACAGAGAAGGCCAAGATGAGAGCATTTCTCGTTTCCTTATATTATCAAATAACATTGCATCGCATTGCGTGGATATATCACATTGTTTATCTATACATTACTTAATGGGCATTTGGGTTGTTTATATTCTTTGACTGTTACAAGTGAACATTGTCAATTCTTTTGACTATATTCCTAGGACTAGAATTTCTGGGCTATATGAGAACTGTCTTCAGAAAAGCTGTTTTCTAAAAATATCCATACCACTTTGCATTTTCATTGTGTAATGGAATAAGTATAATGTATAAAGGTTCTAATTTTTGTTAGTGATACAGGATAAGAGTTTGTTGTACTTTTGATTTACAATAGAATCATATTTTTATTTTTTAAAATTATTTTTTAAAAGTCATTGGGGAATTTAACCCAGGTTCATGAACATGGTAGGTAAGTTCTCTGCCACTCTAGCCCTAGAAATTATAAGTTTTAGTACTGAGGCTTTAAGTTGATTTCTTCATTATATGAGCTGCCTGTGAGCATTTCAGAAAAGCCTGTACGTGTTCCTAGGATCATAGTTTGGGGAGAGCTAATATATATGTAAGAATAGTTTGAGTTCACATCCAATTTTTGCTCATATTTTGCTTCAACTCCTATTTATCTCAATCCATTTCAGGGTAGTGGCCTTGTCCATGTCACCTGTGGATGACACTTTCATTTCTGGGTCTCTTGATAGGACCATTCGACTCTGGGATCTCCGGTCTCCTAACTGCCAGGTAACGGCACCTCCCAGTTTTTTCTTTTAATTAATTCATTAATTAATTTATTTATTTTGAGGTAGGGTCTCATTTTAGCTCAGGTTACCTGAAATTCACTATGTAGTTTCAGGCTGGCCTTGGTCTTACAACGATCCTCCTACTTTGCCACAGTGCCACCACTACCAACAGAGAAAGAGGGAATGGGCACCACCAAGGGCCTCTATTCTCTGCAAGTGATCTCTGGATGCATGCGTCACTTTGTGCATCTGGCTTTATGTGGGTACTGGGGAATGGAACTTGGGTCATTGGGCTTTGCAGGTAAATGCTTAACTGCCTAGCCATCTCCATTCCCAGTTACATTTTTGAGCATTTCTTTGTGGGAGGCATTATCAGCTCTCCCTTTTAGGAAGGGAGAAAGCAGTGGTTCCATTTTGGGATCCCAGAATTATCTTTTTTTTTTTTTTTAATATTTTATTTATTCATCTTCAAGGGGAGAGAGAGAGAGAGAGAGAGAGAGAGAGCGCACCAGGACCACCACCTTGTGGGTCTGGCTTATGTGGGTCCTGGGGAATTGAACCAGGGGCCTTAGGCACTGGAGGCAAGTGCCTTAACCGCTGAGCCATCTCTCCAGCCCCCAGAATTATCTTAATAGTAGAGAACACCTTTACTGGTAGTCTGCTGCTTGGTAAGCAAATGCCTTAACCTAGTACCACTTGCATTGCACTCTGGTTTAGTTGAGCCTTTGATCTATAGATTTTAGCTTCAGGATTTGTTTTTATTTGAACTCTACATCTGGGCTTGATTGGAATTCATTGTGTGGTAACATCTTTTTTAGAAGCTTCATTTCAGTCAGACTTTTGCTTTTTCTGTTCTGTAGGTAGGATGGCAATCTATTGGAAAGTAAATGATACAGTGGTGGGATCCTGCATTCGTTAACTTTATCTTTTCTCTTAGGGTCTCATGCACCTACAGGGCAAGCCAGTTTGTTCGTTTGATCCAGAAGGGTTAATTTTTGCTGCAGGTGTCAACTCTGAAATGGTCAAACTTTATGACCTTCGTTCTTTTGATAAGGTAACTCTTTGAATATTTGAGCTATTGTTGTCTTTGTGGAGGGCTTTTTGGCTTTTTTTTTTTTTTTTAGCTTTTTTAAGGCAGTCTCACTCAAGCCTAGGCTGACCTCTATAAGCCAGTTGGGCCTCAAACACTTCTTACCTCAGTCTGGCTGGTATTAAGGAAATTTTAAGGGCAAGTTGGACCTTTTAGAGCCTTTCCTGTGGTGGAGAAAGTATGTGGTAGCTATTTAGAGAATGGTGAAAAAGTGGTTTATCTGTTATTTTGCTTTCCCACTCAAAGAAATTGAAACTAGGACATAATGGGAGTTGGCTCTCACAAAGCATCGTTTATGTGCCTTGGCCTGGACTCTACTATTTCTGTGTTTGTTTTGCAGGGACCATTTGCAACCTTCAAGATGCAGTACGACCAGACTTGTGAGTGGACAGGACTTAAGTTCAGCAATGATGGCAAACTCATACTCATCTCTACCAATGGCAGCTTCATCCGTCTCATTGATGCATTTAAAGGAGTGGTCATGCACACATTTGGGGTGAGCGGACAGCTTTTTGTGTCACCCTTACACCTCCTGACCTGGGATTGTGTTAGCTGCATGGTGGAGATGAACAATCATCCTTGCCTCAGTGATGGGCTCATATTTTCTTCCTATGCATGAATTTTACTTTCTTTGGATTCTGGGATTCACTTCTCATTCACAAAGTGACCCAAGTTTGGTATTTAAATATAATTATTACTAACAATAAGCAGTTTTCTTATTCCTCTCCTCGAATATGGAATTGGAGGTTGGGGGTGTCCTATGAAGTGTGGCAGCCACACTTGGACGTCATTGTGCATGACAAGAAGAGTGTCCATGGAAAGGAAGGGAATTTGTGCTAAGTCAGTGTTTCTAGGTAATTGTTTTTATTAGTGGCTCTGTAACAAGAAGAACTGCTCTGTTTTAGGGTTATGCTAACAGCAAAGCTGTCACCCTGGAGGCTTCATTTACTCCAGACTCTCAATTTATTATGATTGGTAAGTTTCTTTCATTTTCCTTGATTATTTCCCTGGTGTACTTGGCATTTGTTTAAGTTACTAAGCAAACTAAGTCAGATACTATCTGTTTGCATAGATGTTTTCAGGGCTGGGGAGATAGTTCAGCTGGTAAAGTACTTGACTTGCAAGGGTGAGGACCTGAGTTTGATTACCCAGAGCCCATGTAAAAAAAACATCAGGTGTTGTGGTATGACTCCAGAATCCAAACAGGGACAGGAGGATCCCTGAGGCTCACTCGACAGATAGCCTAACCTAATTAGGCAAGTAAGAGGCCTGTCTCAAAGAACATTGACAGCACCTAAGGAATGTCCTTTGGCCTCCACATGCATGTGTACACCTGTACTCACACACACAGGTGAATAAGCATTAAATAATGGTCATAGTAATAGATGTGTTTCCATACAGCACACTATGACTTTGATTTCTTTATTGGTTTGTGGTGGTGTGTGGTGTCTATACATGTATGTGCCTCCACAGTGCCCCTTGTGTTTGCTTGTGGCAGGGTCCATCTGGCTATAGTGACCAGATGGGAACATTGGGTGTCTCTCTCTTCATCACTTTTTCACACATTCTCTTATTTGAACTGGAGTCACTGATCCAAGAACATGCTGATTTTTAATTTGCAAGGAGAGAGAAAAATGCACACCAGGGCCTACATCTGTTGCAAACGAACTCCAGATGCATGCTTTATGAGGGTACTGGGGAAGTGATCTCTGGTCATTTGGCTTTGCAGGCAGGCGTCTTAACTGCTGAGCCATCTCCAGCCCATTTCTGTTTGCTGTTTTTGTCGTTAATGTTTTTCATAAGCTCTAGCAGTCCCGTGTGACAAGGGTTACAGACTTGCATGGCCGTGCCCAACTGTTCATGTGGGTCATAGAGATCAGACTCTAGCTGTCTCTCAGGTCCTCTTCCTTGCATAGGATATGCTCTTAACCACTGAGCCATCCCTCCTGCCTGGTAATGGTGGCTTGCTTGCTTTTTTTTTTTTTTTTAAATATTTTATTTATTCATTTTCCAGCAGAGAGAGAGAGAGAGAGAGAGAGAGAGAGAGAGAGAGAGAGAGAGAGAGAGAGAGAGAGAGAGCGCACCCACAAGGTGGCCCTGGCTTATGTGGGTCCTGGGGAATTGAACCAGTGAACCAGGGGCCTTAGGCACTGGAGGCAAGTGCCTTAACCCCTGAGCCATCTCTCCAGCCCTCTTGCTTGCTTTTGAGACAAGGTGTCATGTAGCACTGGCTGGCCTGGAACCTGCTCAGCAGTAACGGACCACTTTGAATTCTTGATCCTCTTGCCTCCACTCACAAGTGTTGGGATTAGAGATGTGCACTACCACAATCCAATAAGGGTTCTTCCTTATTATAGGAACTGGTTTTAGTGTTGGTCTGTTCTTCATGAGCCTAGAGTTAAGATCTAAAAGCATTGCCTCATTTTATCATTAACTTCTTGGTATAACCCTGCCTTCAGGTGACAGATCTTAGTAAGCTAATAGTATTCCACCACTTTTCTGGGTGTGAAATATCAAGTTAGGGGAAAATTACTTAACCAGGAATGGTGGAGCACTCTTGCATATCCAATCTAATCCTGGTACTTGGGAGGCAGAGCCAGGATAACCTAGAGTTTGAGGCCAGCTTGGGTTTCATAGCAAGTTCAAGTCTCAAAATGGAGGGGAAAATGGGAAGGGAAGGGAAATCTCCAGTGTCCTTCCCGCATTGTCTCTTCCTCCTTAGTTTCTGCTGAGAGCTGATACTGATACTTAGGCTCTCTCTCTCGAGACTCCAGTCCCTCTTCTCCTCATTTGTCTTTGTACTGCCTCTTCAAGTGTTATGTCTTCTCTAGGTTCAGAAGACGGCAAGATCCATGTCTGGAATGGAGAGAGTGGTATAAAAGTAGCTGTACTGGATGGTAAACACACGGGTCCCATTACCTGCTTGCAGTTCAACCCCAAGTTCATGACCTTCGCCAGCGCGTGTTCCAACATGGTATGTGATCAGTGAGAGGTGTTTTCCACCTAGGGGCCTGCTTCATTTAGGATGGGTGCCTCGGTGAGACGGCAAGCTCTGTTCTACATTGGTACATACACCCAAGTTGATGTCTGAACCAGTGGCTTCTGTTTCACTTGCATCCACATCCATGTGATCTCTGGTTGGGCTAGTCTTGCTACTTTTCTTTTCTCAGAAGGTTAGGTCACCTGTGAGCTCCCAGAAGATTACAATGCAGTTTTTGCTTTGGCCTTAGGATTTAGGCCTAAACTACTTAACCTATGCTGCACATTTTTTGCTCCTTAAAATTATATGAACCAGCCTTTTGTGATGGCATCCTTTGGGGGTTTCTTTGTACTATTTTGTGTGGCTTGGGTTTTAAAGATAGTCTCTCTGTAGCCCAGGCTAGCCTCATACTTTAATCAGTTCCTCCCGCCTCAGCTTCCTGAGTGCTGGAATTATAGGAGTGAGCCATCACACATGATGCTCTTTTCTCCATTCTGCACAAATTCTTATAGTTAATGCAGAATTTGCCATTTAGGACGAAATGGGCATGGTTGCACACATCTTAATTTTATCGTTTGAGAGATGGAAGCAAAAAAAAAAAAAAAAAAGTTCAAAATTAGTCTTAAGTTAGTCTTGCCTCCATCTCCATAGCAAGTCCCAGGCCAGCCTAGTCTCCATGAGTCTTGTCTCACAATAGAAAAGAATTAGCCAGAAAACAAAGAATCAGTGTTTCAGCCTCTTAGTTTCTCTTTTATTTTGGAATTACTGAGTTTATTTGGTGAGAAATCACAAATTGTGGAGTTTATTTAAGGGGAATTGGGATCTGGGAAGGAAGGCCAGAACACGTTTTCATGTGGAAAACATATTTAAGAAAGATTGACGTTTTAGGGGAAAACTGGAGTAAAGCTGGGAGCTTGTGGAGAGCTAGAAGGAGCTGAGGTTTCCAGGGAAGGATGAGAGTGGGGCCGCAAACACATGGAGAGCTAAGAGAAGTTAGGGGCTACAGGTATGTGGCATCTATGAGAAAAACAGGCTTCATGGGCAGGAGAGATAGCTCAGCGGTTAAGTTGCTTGCCTTCAGAGCCTAACTACCAGAGTTCAATTGCCCAATGCCCACGTAAGCCAAATGCACAAAGTGGTGCATGCATCTGGAGCTTGGAGTGGTGGCCCTGTTGTGCCCATTCTCTCCCTCTCTCCTCTCTCTATCTCTCCCTCCCTCCCTCTCCTTCTTTCTCCCTCCCTCCCTCCTTTCTCTCTTCCTCCCCTTCCTTCTCTCTGCTTATAAAAAATTTTAGAAAAGTGGGCTTCTGAGGAAAGATTAGAGGTGTGCTTTCCTGTGGAGGAAAGCTGAGGGAAAGTTAGTGAGAGCACCCACGTGCTAGGTCCAGGGTGTAAATACAACTAAGTGAGAAACCATAAGGCAGAGGCTAGTTCAGTTTTCCCATCAGCAGCCTGGCTGGGTGGGAATGAGGATCAAAACTCATGTGGGGTCCAGGCCACAAAGGATGAGAACTGATCACATAAGGGTCTCCGCAAGGGAAGAGAAGGGCATACCTTTATAATGACAGATTCAGGTTTAGCCTCTAGTTTCCTCTTGGAATCTCTTAAACCTCCCTTGATATTTGGAGATTAAGTATTTAATTATCCTTACCCAGAGCACATTGCCCACTGTGTCCTCCTTTTTCCCCCTAGTGTTTGGGATGAGCCCAAGGTCTTAAAGGGCCTGAGGATTAACAGTATACTGTTATTAACAAGTACTGGGATTAAAGGTGTGTACCACCATGCCTGGCTAAGACTCTTTTTTAAATTGACTCATCCTTTCCTTCCAGGCCTTCTGGTTGCCCACTATTGATGATTGACC
>PVHP010055546.1:0-10105 GCA_004024765.1 Zapus hudsonius | reverse complement strand
GTCATGTAATAAACCTGTGAAGTATTCAATTCCTTATCAGCCCCTGCAGTTCAGGTAACTGTTCTTTGATGGGTGATTACAGAGCACAGTGTTGTATTTGGAAAGTAAGAAATTAAAAATTAATGCTGGGAGACAAGAGAGTTACTAGCTGGAATTAAAGCGGAGTGGTAGAGTTGAAAGAAAGGAAAGATTCTGGGTGGTTTTCTTTTCATCGATTGAGTAAAAACAGTTGGATGGGAAAATCCATTTAAATGCACAAAAATGTACAGACAGTACCCAGTTTATGAAGTTCATTTATAAATTTCCAATATTATCATAGTACAGAAGTGACATGCATTCGGTACAAACTACACTTGGGATTTTGCATTGTGATCTTTTCCTAGTCTAGTGATACATGGTCTGTATTCTCTCACTCTGCTAGGCACCAGTAGCAGTGAAGACTCCCACTCAGCCAGGTGACCTCACCAGAGTAAACCTTAGGTACTGTGCAGTGCACTCTGCTGCTGATTTATGCTGTACGGGTTATGAGTATTAAGTGCATTTGCAACTTGATCATTTTAATTAGCAGTGGATTCCCCATTGTATGCCAAGGAGTATTTGTGTTTCTTTTGCATTTCAAGATACCTTCATTAGATGTGAAATTGTTGGGCTGGGGAGATGGCCCAGTGGGTATGAGTACTTGATACTTAAATATGAAATATGATACTTAAAGATGAAGCCTGTGTGGGCCTGAAAGGCTAGAGTTTAATTCCTCTTCACCCATGTAACAATTTGGGCATGGCCACACATTTCTGTAATCCCAGTCCCGTTGGAAGCAGAGAGGAGGTTAACATCTCAAGGAAACGCAAGGATGAGTAATAGCACAATGTATGTATGCAGCATGCATGAATGTACACACATGTATGTATACATCACATCGCACACCATGCTACACACAGACTCACAGTACGCCAGGAAAAGAAATAAAAATGTTGAGTTTTAAAAAGTAACATAGCAGACAATTTATTGCTAGCATCTTCTCCTATGGAATAATGCATCAAGCTGTTGATATTTGGGAAAAGCTATGAATATGATGACATCTTACCCAAACAAAGATGAAAACAAAGCAGAAAATGTAGATGTTCTCAGAACCAGTACAGTTTTCTGATTTTGTACTTAGTCTGTGCTTTTTTGAACATTCTTCATGGATTTCTCAGAATAGGCAGTGCAAGTCACAGAATAAGAAAACAAAAAGAATAAGGAAACATTATCCCAAAAATACATAATCCAGAAATCTCACTACTGTGTATATAGTTAAAGGAAGGGAAATCAGAACATGTAGAAATAGGTACACACCCATGTATATTGTATTACTATCAACAAAAGTCCTTGTGTCAAATCAGCATAGGTGCTTTTCAATGGATAAAGAAAATATAGACAGGGGAGCATGATTCAGCCATACAAAGAATAATATCCTATCATTTGCAGCAACATGGATGATTTTGGAAGACCTTATATTACATGAAATAAGTACAGTGAGACACATATCACCATGTTCTTGCTCAGTATTGAATCTTTGAAAGAAAACAGTACAACAATGTTTATCAGCAGCTGGGAAGAACAGAGAAAGGGAATTTGGGTAGCAGGTACAAAAATAGACTGGAGGAATAAGCCCTAGTGTTCTGCACCACTCTAGGAAATCCAGAGTTAATGATTTACTGTGTGTTTCAAAATAGCTAAAAGAGGAGATTTTGAATGTTTCCAATACAAAGAAACCACCAATAGCAAATTACTCTGATTTGATTATTACACACTACAGACATGTATCAAAGTATCACATGGTCTATACATATTATGTCTTCTTTTTTTAAGAGGTAAGGTCTGGCTCTAGCCATGGCTGACCTGGAATTTACTAAGTAGTCTCAAGGTGGCTGCAAACTCACAGTAATCCTCCCACCCATGCCTCTCGAATGCTAGGATTAAAGGTATGTACCACCAAGCCCAGTTTACATATGATGTCTTAATTTTAAAATAAGCAAATATAGCAAATATCTTCCTTTCCATCAGTAAAATGACCCAATCAAAAATACTACAAATAAAACTGAGGCAAAGTATATCATTCCAAATAACAAATAATCCTTACTTCAATTTATCTTCTTTTTTCTTACACAAATCCAAGTATGCTAACTAAACAGCATTACTTTGGGAAGTAATGGAAAAATTAAAGATATATAAGTATAGGATAAAAATTATACATAGCTCAGTAACCATTTTCATTAAGTTGTCCAGGCAATATAAACTCGTTAGATTTTAAAAGGCTTAGAATGTCATTGGAATTTTACACTGTCAAGAAGTGCAGTTCTCTTGTGATGGGCATAATGATAATGGAAAATAAAGGCAAAGGACCTGGGGTCAGAAAAGGAGAAATGGAGAGTATTGGTTATTGGAATTGAAACTTCAAATGTAACCTAAAACCAAATGATTCTCAGTATACTGATACTGGCAAGTAATAAATATTCAACATGGAGCTGGAGATACAGCTCTGGCCTAGTATGTGCAAGACACTGATTCAATCACCAGCACACACACACACACACACACACACACACACACACACACACACACACACGCACACACGCACACATGCACACACACGATATGGATGACATGAAGATTATAGCAATAATTGCTGGAAAGTAGATTTAACCTCAACTTTATCTGCATCAAACTTATATTCATAAAACATAAAATTCAAGTAGAATTTTACTTGTAGAAGTAACTTTGGTGTTGAGTTATTAGCAACTTGAATTTTAAAAAAGCTAAATTAATGAAAGACAAAGATTCACATTAAAATTTTTAATGTTCTCAAATTACTCAAGTGAATAGCAGTGAATTTTAAGTTAAATATAGATATTTAAAGAACAAATAATTAACAGCTAATTAGGATCTATCTTTGAAAATCAGCAAAACCTAATCTATTCTTATCATATGATAAAAGTTCACATATTATGAAGAAAAACTACCATAGTTTTGTTTTGAATAATATTTCCTAAATATTTAAATGTTACATATTTGAAAAAAATGAGACTTCAACAAAATTGAGGCATCTTAAATTCTACGCATAATAAAAATGCATAGACATTTAACATGCATTCATTCATTCAACAAGCATTTCCTAAGCATTTCTATGTGTTGGACTTTGTGTCCAGTGATGGTGTGAGAAATCAAATCGACATAGTATAGATTCCAAGAAATCACAATGATCACTGGGAAATAATGTGAACAAGTGTTCAACTGAACATAAACAGGAAAACAGAACTGTATCATGTGGAGATGATACAAACAGTGAAGCTATAGGAGAGCTAAGTCAGTGATCATGAAGAGTGACTTACAGTGACTGGTTAGAGATTGAATCTCCAAACCAGGCACAATTTTGGGGAGGAAAGTATTTACTGAAGCAACAGACCCAGGGGAAGTTAAGGAAAAAGGCTGGCTCCCTTTTACAGAAGCAAGCAGAGAGAGAGAACCCACCACCAGCACCTCAAGCAAGCAAGCACACTCCAAACTAGCAAATACAAAGAACTCCAGGCTTGAGCTCAGACTGCTTTTTGCATATGTAAAGCTAGAATTCCAGACCCACCCCAGAAACACCTTAGGGCTGAACCCTAGGATCTGGCCAAGGTGACACACCTCCTCCAGCCAGAATTGGCTGGAGACAATTTGCAATTATAATAAACTTTTGAATCTATTGGGGGACATTATTCAAACGACCACAGCTTGAATGATTTATCAACTCAGATTCCATGTGAGGTACAACTGAGGAAGAAAACAAGACCCAATCAAAACTGTGTCAATATAGTGGTGAACAGCAGTGCACCTTGTAAGCCTTAAGACTGGCCATCCAGGCCAAATATGTCAACTGGGGCAATAGTGGCACATCTATTGTGGGTACTGAGGAGGTAACCCTCTACTATAGAACCCTAGAAAAGTAACACTGGCTCCTGCCTGGCTAAATGGATATATTATGCCAACCAAACTGCCTTACAAGCACTTTTTAATTTTTTTTATTATCCATAATTAGATACACTTAATAAGAGAATAATGTGCTGATGTCCCAGTTCCCCGATTTCCCTATTCCCTGTTCCAAATCAGCTGGGTATCCCCTCCCGTGAGCAGTCTGGATCAGTCCATGGGGTAGGGGGTTATGGATAGCCTAGGAGTCAACCCAGTTCCACCCCTCTTTGTATGTTGTTACTGAGGGAGCCATGTCTCTGGATATTCTCCTCCACCATGGCTCTTAAAATCTTTTTGCCCCCTCTTCCGCTCAGTTCCCTGAGTCATAGTGGGTGAGTATTAAGGCTGCCTTATTGTTGAGGTCTTAGGTGCCTCAGTACTTCTGCTTTAGGTTTTGTTGAAGATCATTGGTGTCTGTCTTGCTGACTCATGCTGGGTTGACTAATTGACTGTGGATATAGGTCTCTTGTTTATCCCACCTCTCTCTGTGGGGTTCCATGTGGATCCTCCACGGTAGGTCTGGCATGGCTCATCTCTTGCCAAGAAGACAGCTATCAGCCTGTGGCTCATTGGTAGGATTGGAAGAGCCACAGCTCTCATGGAGCCTTCTGAAAAATACAAACAGAATCTCCATCGGAAATTGAGATCAGTATAGGTTAATTGAGATACACATTCCTGAATTGGCTAGATTCTATTGTTGGTAGCTTTTTGTAAATCACTTATAAAGTGAATTTCTCTTTGGGGTCCCAAGATTTTGGGTCCCAATGTATTTCATGCTAAAATCCCATTCCAGTCAAGGACTCCCCTTCACTGAGTGGATTTCTTGGCCGAATTAAAAGCTGTTGATTGCCTTCCCCAGGCTTTGGCTCCTCCATTGCACAAGTGCTCATTACATGGTTCACTGTTCTCTCCCAGTAGAAAGTGTGTTCAGCCTACTTATGGTGGCTGACTGCGTTTCATGTCAGTGGTCTCTGTTTATTCCAGCTGTCATTGACCAGCTTCCCCAGGCAGCTTATTCAGTGACTTCCAGCTCTGCACTAGCTACCATCTGTGGGCCGGTTATCATGCTGGACCACATAGGGTCTCTTGAAACTGATAGAAGGCTTTCTGTGGTTCTTCAGCAACAGGATCTCACCTCAGGCCTGGGGTGGGTAATCAGGAGCTTTGACAGAATCCTGTCTTATTTTGGGGACCTCATGGGTCACTTTGGTCAACAGCTCAGTGAAGGAAGGATTCTTTGGCTGAGACCAGGAGCTGCCAGACTGATTATTTCTTCAGACTTAGACTCTCTCCCCATCTATTCTTGGCCCCTCTCATCAGACAATGCCCACTCCATGCTCATAAGGTTACATTATGCACGTGAGGATTTTATGATTTTGAACCAATTTTGGTTCAACTTCATGTTTAGGTCATCTTCTCCCCCACCCCATTTCTTACTCCTCTTTCCCAAACTCTCACTTCTGACTGGTTTGCATAGAGTTTACTAATATCCTGGTTAGGAACCACTGATGAGGGATAATATGTGACATTTGACTCTCTGTTCTTTTGAGAGAGCCAATAGACCCCCATCAAACTGGGAGATGATTTTTTGCCAGCTATAACTCAGACAGAGGCCTAATTTCCAGATCTTACAAAGAACTCAAAAAAATATACAATAAAAACTGAAGCAGCCCTGTCACAAAATGGGGCACTGATCTCAACAGAGAATTCACAGAAGAGGAAAGACAAATGGCCTTTTCTCACTTGAGAAACTGCTCAGCATCCTTAAGCACCAGGGAAATACAAATCAAAACCACAATGAGATACCACCTTTCCCCAGTCAGAATAGCAATCATAAAGAAAACCAACAACAATCGTTGCTGGCGAGGATGGGGGTGGGGAAGGAACCCTGATTCACTGCTGGTGGGATTGCAAACTTGTTCAACTGCTATGGAAAGCACTGTGGAGACTCCTGGACAGAATGGACATAGAACTACCAATGGACCCAGCTATCCCTCTACTAGGCATCTACCCGCAAGATGCCACATCTCAATGCAAAAACATTTGTACAACTAGGTTTATTGCAGCTCAATTCATAATAGCCAAGAATTGGAATCAACCCAATTGCTCATCCATGGAGGAATGGATAGCAAAACTGTGGTACATTTACACGATGTAATTTTACTCAGCTGAAAGGAAAAATGACATATCAAAATTCAGGGGAAAATGGTCTGACTTGGAGCAGATCTTACAAGCACTTTTTTTAATGTGCATACCCATACAACAATTCTGTTCTCAATTTTGGTTTGAGAATCTTCTCTTTTTCAGATGGCGGTGACCAATGGGATAATGCACTGGGACATCTCTATCACAATTCACAAGGCTCAGGGTCTATTGAGGAGGAGGTGTCGTCGAAAAGATATTAAGAGCCAAAGGAAGGGAAGGACTGCTTACAATACAAATTTCCACACACAAAATGGCCTTGATATTCATGACTTCACAGTGCCTCATAATACCTACACATAATCGGGGGGGGGGATGATGACATTGAAACAAAACAGAGACTAATTGAGAGAGGGAAGAGATACGGGGGAGGGTGGAGAGGGAATCATAATGTTTTATGGTCTATAATTACAGAAGCTATCAATAAAAAAATTTAAACTATTGATGACTGCTGTAAGGAAATATAAGTCTGTGGATCCTCTGACAAAGTATCAGCTATTGGAGGAAATAATCTTTATGCTGTTTGTATAATGTCAGATTTGGGGAAAACTGTATCTGAGCTAAGATTATGGCAGAAGGCCTGGAAAAAAAGAGAGACAGTATGAATATAGGGCTTAATTCAAATGACTCATTTTATTACTTTCATGTACCCTAAAGTGTAAGTGTCTTTCCCTGGAGATCCCATGCTGTTTGAGCCTTTCTATAAACTAGTCCCTTCTTTCTGAAACCCCTTTGCCTTCTTTACCCCTTTTTCAAATATTTGACCATCAATACCTCATGTCTGCCAGGAACCTTCCTGCATCGATGTTGCCTCACTATTTCCCTGATATTCTATATCTTTAGCTCAGCACTTATTAGCTGTGTTTACTTACTGGCCTTCTTGTTTCATTTGCAAAAAAAAAATTAAAAATGATTTCCTTCACCTATACTACCAATATTCATCAGGGTGTCTGAACCACATGACTTGATTAAATAAAACATTTCCTAAGTTCCTCTTTAAGCTACACATCATGGATTTTCACCAGGTATATTTTATTGTTTCTTAATGTTCAAAGTTATGAGTTGAGACATTAAAGATACTATTTTGTAGGGCTTCAAATGTACTATATTTATTGTAAAGAAATCAGGTCAAAATGATACATTTTCATGATAAATACACCAAAAAATTCCTAAAGGTGATGCATGTTTTTATATTTGAAAAACAAATATGTTTATTTTGGCAAGTTATGAGTTCCCAAAACTGAAATGCACATATATTTCTTTTAAATGTCTGTCCATTTGGGGACCCTGCACATTCTGTGATTTTTTTTTTGGCCATATCATCCCAAACTCAAGAGATATCACTGCATCTGGTCCATATAGAAGCATAGAGCCTGGTGGTAGCACGAGTGGTCATTGCAAGACCACAGTAAAGGATGGTTAGGAAGCCACACGTTTAAAAACAAACAACTCCAGCTAAAGCAGCCTTTGCCTTTTGAGGATCTCTGCTCCTCTGAAGTTTCTGACTCACTACTCTTGACAAATTTTCATAGTTACCTCAACACTGCTGGGATAATGCACTCGACCAAAAGCAGATGATAGGAAGAAAGTTATTGTTTGTTTTGTTTTGTTTAATTTTGGCTGACAGACTCAATGGGAGTTCTATTATGGTGGGGAAATCATGTGAGTAGAAGCTGGATATCACCTTGCTATGGAACAGCAACTAGAGAGTAAACTGAATTCTGTCAAGGGGCAGCTGGCTATAACACAACCCCCAACAACACACCTCCTCCAGCAAGGCTCATCACCTATGTTTCCATCGTGTCCAGACCAATTCAGAATACATGGCTTTGTCGAAGACATCTGACTCACCACCACACAAACCTTGAGTGGAGACTTTTATAATCGTGCCTATATTTAAAAAGAGAAAGTTGGTAACCAGTGTGCTCAACTCCATATTCCAGGTTTTCAATAAGAAAATGAATGAGCCCAGAATTCCATCAGACATATCAAAAAATGCCAACTATAGTCTTTACTAGTATCTACAGATTATCAGTTATGACATCATAAACAGTGCTGTAACGACCACTCAGTTTCACAGGTTTCTTTACTGGTTGAACTCCTATTTATCCAGTCAGCAAATATAAATCCAAGGAAAAGTGAGTAGAAAGATTTTTTCCCCTCATTTCCAGTAGGAGTAGTACCTATACTAATAAATGAGTAAAACCAATAAGATGATATACACATTAAGATTTGTGGTTTTCAAGTTGCCCAAAGTTTCAGTGATTAGCATTTATGCTTATATGAAGCTATAAAAAATACATATTTCTGATGTGGATAAACTTTGTGCCAACATTTTGGGAAAGTAATTTGGCAGCACTCATCAAACTTTAAATGGGCATAGTCTTACTAATCCTTTCTAGGTTTTTTTTTTAATCTTCCTACAGAAACATTTGCATGCTTTCCAAGGGCTTATTTGCATGTTTGCTGGAGCCTATTTCTATTAATGAGCTAAAGAAGATGACCAGGACATGTAGACGGCTAATGAAATACGTCTGAAGCATCCATATGAAATAGTATAGGACTGTCAAAATTTAGGTGGCTGTGGAAATAGGGAAATATGACACAATTGGTGAAAAAGTCAAGTTATAGAACACATGCTTCATATAATGTGTGTACACACGCAACATCAAAGAACATGAGTCAATGCTTTGGAAGTTCAAAATGATTGGAACATTGAGAAAAAATGTATATTTTTTGATATTTGCTTGTGTGTCCTTTAAATTTTTAACTCATCATAGGTGATATGTGCAAAAGAGAAAAATTTAAAAATCACTCTTTGTTGTGGTTTGAATATAAAATGTCCCCCACTGGTTCATGTGATTGAACCCCTAGTCTCCAGCTGGTGGCCTTGTTTGGAAAGGAGGTGGAGTCCTGTGGGAGGAAGTTGGTCACTGGCCATAGGGTCTTAAGTTTTTGTGGCCCAACCCCCTTCCTGTCATTCTGTGTTTCCTGCTTGTATCTGATGTGCCATCCCTCCCCTGCCAGGTAATTTCCCCTCAAACCCTAAGCCTCTGATTAAACCCTTCCCTTCCTTAAATTTCTTCTGGTCATGTATTTATTCATGGAAACTGGAATATTTGTAATTGAAAGCTTTAGAAAACATTTAAGCAGCAAAGGGTGAAGGAAATGGGGGCAGATGTGGAAACGACAGAGGGGGGAGATGTTCACATACCTAACCTAACAATAATCTGACTCCATAGAATCATATCTTCTGTACAACAAGCTCGAGAAGCAGATAGGACCTCAAAGGAGGGAAGAGTGGAAGCCTACCTATGGTACAAAGGACACTGACCTCTGGCTCCCCAACCCAGTAAGTAGTTACCTCCCACAATATGCTGTTGATCTGAATGACCCATAGGGTCCCTAAAATAAGACACACTTTTGTCACAGCCCTTGAATACCCACCTTAGGCCAAAGACCCTATTGCTGAAGATTCTATAGAATGATATCACACAACAGTGAGAGACCCTGCTGAATCCAGAAACGAAATCAGCTCCCAGAAGGGCAGCCTGGGTAATGCTGGAAGGTGTTGCATGAGCTGCCAGGGGAACCAGACCAACGATATCCTAGCTTAGCAGGAGGCATCTTCAAGTTACACCGACTGATGGCCTGAGAGTGCAGAACACACTGCTCTATGGCACAGACAAGCAAGTCAAGAAGTGCCCATCTGTGCAATAGTGGCACCCAAACCTAGGTGGGTAAAAACAGCTGGCAAATTTGCTATGAGATCCACTCAGAGGCAGGGAACCCCTAACTGGTACAGGGACCCAAGGCAACCTTGAATGGGGACCAAGAACCCCATCTCCTTGGGGAAGTCCTCAGTAACCATAGGTCCTCAGAAAGGCTACACCCTCCAAACGCTCACCAA
>PVHP010055545.1:0-10115 GCA_004024765.1 Zapus hudsonius | reverse complement strand
GAATCAACCCAAATGCCCATCCATGGAGGAATGGACAGAGAAACTGTGGTATATTTACACGATGGAATATTACTCAGCTGAAAGGAAAAATGATATATTGAAATTTTACGAAAAAATGGTCTGACTTTGAGCAGATCTTACTAAGCGAACACTCAAAAGAACACAGAATCGAATACTGCATATTCTCCCTCATATGTGGTCCTTAACCAGGATAACCGTGCTCTTTATGCAGACTAATAGTAAGAAGTGAGAGATTATGAATGATGGGTAAGAGATGGCAGGAGGGGAATGGCTTAAACTTGAGGATAAACCATATTAGGTTTCAAAACATAAAATCCTCACGATCATATTGTAACCTATTGAGTAAGTAGTGAGCGTCATTTTTTAAGAGGGGCCATGAATGGTAGGGGAGAGAGTCTAAGCCTGTGAATAATTAGACCAGCCAGACAACCCCTGGTTCCATCCACTGGTTCCTTCCCTCACTGAGCTGTTGACCAAAACGACTCATGAGATTCCAACAACGTGACAGAATTCTTTCAAAGCTCTTGGGTGCCCTCCCTAGGCCTGAGGCAAAACCCTGTTGCTGAAGAAACCACAGAATGCCATCAACCAGCATCGAGAGACCCTGCAACGTCCGGAATGGTATCCAGCCCCCAGAAGGCAGTTAGTGTAGTGCTGGAAGGCACTGCACAGGCTGCCAGGGGAAACTGATCAACAACAGCTGGAGTAAACAGAGACCACTGACATGAAAAACAATCTGCGGTCATGAGTAGACTGACCACACCCCCTACTGGGAGAGAACAGCAAACCAAGAAAGGAGCATATGTGCAATGGAGGGGCCTGGGTCTGGGGGAGACAATCAACAGCTTTCAAATTCGGCCAATTTTCCACTTAGTGAGGGGGATCCCTTGTCTGGAACTTGGGATTCAGGACAATAATTACCGGATCCCATACTCTTGGGCTCCTGAGACAAGATGCAAGTGGGAGCGATTGATGGGGAGGCTACTAAAAATAGAATCTAGGTAATCCAGAAATGTGTATATTTGTTAATATACACTGATCACACTCTCCGATGGAGATTGTGCTTGTATTTTTCAGGATGCAGCGAGAGAGCTGGGGCCCATCTAACCCTACCAACCGACCGTAGGCCGATACCTGAGATTCTGGCAAAAGAGGAGCCACCACAGTCATACCGTGGAGGATCCATATGGAACCCCACAGAGAATGATGGGAGGAATGAGGGACCCACAGCCACAGATATCCAACCTACACAGGATAAGCCAGTGAGACACAAACCAACGATCTTCGACACAAAGAGCTCTAAACTCACGATCTTAAAGCAGCCTTAATACTCATCCACCACGACTCAGGGAACTATGCAGAAGAGGGGGCGGAAAGATTGTAAGAGCCATGGTTGAGAAGACTATCCACAGGCATGGCATCCTTCAGTATCAACACACTTGGGCCAGGAGGACCGGGCTGATTACTAGGCTATCCAGGTTCCCCTGCCACAAGGACTGATCCAGACGGCCCACGGAGGAGGATATCCAGCTGATTGGGGATGGGGAGGGCATTGGGGAATTGGGGATAACAACTCATTCATTGCCCACTGAATAATGTAACTCATTATGAACAATAAATATATATTTAAGAAAAAAAAGAAACCATGAAATACTACACCTTAATTTGAATGACTAATTTATACTAACTATACTCATTGCATTCTACACATAGTTTGGCTCCTATAGTCCATATTTTAAAAGTAGGCCTTAAATTAATATTGAATGTAAACAACTGTAAAAAAAAATTAAATACCTTGGATGGAACCAACAAGGTGGAACTTTCAGTTTCATCTTTCCTTGATTACCAAACAGGAAATGTCCTCAATTACATGGCTCCTAAGGAAAAATTAGAAGGCCACTATCCAAGGACATAACAAGTTTTGTCAGATATTTCAACATGGTGGAAAACAGTCAGATTTTAATTGGCCCTATTGAGCTCACCTAGAAACTACCACATTCTTTACCTCTGCAATGTGATTTTCGAAAGTAGGGTAAAAACTACAAAGTTAATTTCTACCTTTGACAACATCAAATGAATCAGTTTTCATCCTGCTAACTGAATGCTTCTTGATAAAAGGACACAGATCAACACCGGGAGAATTGATATTGAGAAGGAAAATAGATTCCCAGAAACTGCCCCACACCCACCATTGTTGACTTAGGGAACTGAAATGAAAGAGAAAACTGGGTCTGGTGGTACAGGCCTGTAACCTCAACTACTTCTGAAGCTGAGACAAGAAGATCACAAGTTCCAAGTCCTCCCTGGGGTTCAGAGCTAATTCAAGGCCACATTGGATTTAGTGAGACCCTGGTTCAAAATAAAGGAATACAGAAAGCTCCGAGGGAGTGGCTCTATAACTCAGTGGCAGGATAGCAAACCTCAGGCCCTGGCTTCAATCACCAGTACTGAAGAAAGGAGAAAATTTCTTTTGCTTGTATTTTCCCCAGTTTTCTTACCTATTGTGTTAGAAAACACCTTTGCTAAACAGTTCGAGTTCAGAAAGTTATCATCTATATTCCTTACTAGGTGACATTTCCAATACTATCTTATTTTACTAGTTTCACGTTAGACACACTGGCTGATATATTTTTGAAACAACTATAGCCAAGTCTCCAGAAGAATGAAAGAAGTACCATGGTAAGGTACCAAACATGGTCTTCTTAAAAATAGAGAACACTGGACTGGAGAAATTGCTCAGTGGTAAGGTGTTTGCCTGCAAAGCAGAAGGCCCTGGGTTCAATTCCCCAGTACCCACTTAACACCAGAAACAGAAGGTGCCACAAGTATCTGGTTTTCTGGTGTTTTTTTTTTTTTTTCTGCAGTCGCTTGAGGCCCTGGCATGTCCATTCTCTCTATCTGCATATCTGAATCTCTGAATCTTTCTCTTTCTTTCTTTTTTTTTTTCTTTTTTTTTGGTTTTTTGAGGTAGGGTCTCGCTCTAGTCCAGGCTGACCTGGAATTCACTCTGTAGTCTCAGAGTGGCCTTGAACTCACAGCAATCCTCCTACCTCTGCCTCCCAAGTGCTGGGATTAAAGGCGTGCCCCACCACGCCCGGCTTCTCTTTCAAATTAATAAATAAAATATTTTTTTTAAAACTAGATAATGCCAAAACAGGAAGGACTGCTGAGATAGCTTTTGTTTTAAAGGACCTCAATCAGACAGATGCACAATTTGTTTTTTCTGCTCTAACTTGATTGACATCTTTGACACCAGTGAAAACAGCTAAGTGAATAGAAAAGGATACATAGGAGAGGTAAATTTTTCAGTTTTGTGGAAGATATGTCCATTTCAATATTAAAGAGCCCCTTGTGCTCTATTTTCCACTGTTAGAGCACTGTCTAGCATGCAGTTAGGGAAGCTGTGTGCATAGAGTTGGGTTTCTTTTTCCCTGACATTAACTTAATTAAACATCTTTCTTCAGGGAGTGAGAAGATGCTCAAGGAATGTGGGAAACAGAGAAAACCCATGCAATCCTCATTTGTTGAAAGTAAAGAAGCCTTAAGTCTTCAACTACTTTCATTTTGATTCCTTTCTGGTGGTTTCACGCCCTTTACTGTTTCTAAGTCAGGGAGGCACGATGGGAGAACAAATGGGACCACTAGGCTACACTCCCCCTCCTTATCTTCCTATTCAAGCTCCATGAACACTCATGGAAAGGCCAGTGTGTAATACAAGCTCTTGTCCACAGCTTCCTACCAAGCTTTGGGCTCTCAGTACACACACCCACAGCCCAGCCACTATTGAGAGGAACAAACAAGGGCAGATGCCTATGAAGTTTTTGCAATGGGTTCAGGGAAATTTCCATAGGGAACTCTTAGAGTCCAAGGTACTCAGAACACAGTCGAGAAGTAAGGCCACAAGCTATGAGCTCCATGGAAAGTGGCAAGGGCAGTGTGGAGGCCCTCAACAGTGAAGAGCCCAGGACAGAACAATGGTTGTATGTAAATAAACAATTCATGGTAGTATACTATCATGATATCTATTTCTACCAGAAAGTTCTATATGGTTCCAGATGAATTATAGGCCATGTCAAGTATTTGCAATAAGTTAAGAATAACCGTTACATTTTCTTGTGTTATTTTAAAAACCTGGACATCAACTTAATGAAAAATAAATAAATTTCAGCTTAAATTGTCTTGGCAATTAAAACAGCTTACTATTGACCAGCAATTAAAAATTAATTTTAAAAGACCTACCCAATATCTCACTTTTTTAAAGATTGCAAAATTTTTCAATGAAATCTGGGCATGGTGGTCCACATCTTTAATCCCAGTACTTGGGAGGCAGAGGTAGGAGGATCACCATGAGTTCAAGGCCACCCTGAGACTACATAGTGAAATCCAGGTCAGCCTGGGCTAGAGCGAGACCCTACCTCGAAAAACCAAAAAAAAAAAAAAAAAAAAAAAAAAATTCAATGAAACTTTTCATTAGTTAAGAACAAAATATTTACCTCAAAATATTAAAGTATACATTCCTTATGTCATTATTTATTGAAAACCCAGGATGTGATAGTTGGTAAAAATATACTAGGTGCCCCATCAAAAGATAAATGCCTTTAAAAAGGTGTGGAGCTGGAGAATGGCTTAGTGGTTAAAACACTTGCCTGCAAAGCCTAATGAACTGGGTTCGATTCCCTAGTACCCATGTAAAGCCAAGTGTACAAAGTAGTGCATGCATCTGGAGTTCAGTTGCGGGAGCTGGAGGCACTGGCACACCTATTCTCTCTCTCTCTACTTGAAAATAAAAAAAAAGAAAATATTTCTTTAAAAATGATACAAGGTGTAAGATTTGCACCCTAAATCAAGTGGAGCTATGTATAAACTTCTGAGAATTGCTGGCAATATAAAATGAGAGAGGGAAAGCCAGAGAAGACACAGAGAAAGGGAAGGGGGAGAGGAAAAAAGAGCAGACATTATTTTTCAAATGATTTTGTCCAAATTGAAAAATCAGGGGAAACGTTGAAGCATATGCAAGTAACAATAACTTTCCATTTTGAACATAGACTAGTTTCCTAATTGCTCCCCAGAATAATGATGCCAGCTGCTATGCCATGCTCTCTAACACATTGGGTGTGTGTTCAGAAGGAGAGTAAGTTGGGTAAGACTAGTAAGAAACATGTAGGATTGAAGAGATGGCTCAACAGATGCTTGCCTGCAAAGCATAAAAACCTGGGTTTGATTCCCCAGTAAACTTTGATTTAAAAAAAAAAAAAGATGGGCAGGGAGGAGGGAAATGGGGATATTAACACATTGTTTGCTCATACAGTGTATCTATTTTTGGATAATAAAGATTTTTTTAAGAAACATTGTTTAAACATAAAACATGAAAAGGCCCGTGTGAGCTAAGCCGAAAGTCATTTTTGATAAAACCAGGCTTTCTCCAAAGTTGTGGTAAAAGGTCTTACTGTAGAAAGTTCTTATCAAGTTTAAACATGAGAATCAATTCCAAGCCAAGCTGTTCTTTTCTGCCCAGCTAACCTATGGGTACCTTCCCTTCACTCATCAACTACTATGAAGATGTGCCCAATGGGACATCTTTGCTGTCTGAGAGCACTGAGTGAAGTGCCACACAATAGACAACTTTCCAAAGACTTTCTGAAGTGATGAAGTCACATATTACTTGACCTCAGAAAGAAATAAAACCTTGGGAAGTTTCAACCAGTGAATCTTGCTGAAGATCTGTGCTGGTTTTATTTTGAAACTGATCTTGAATAAAATGACATCAATGGAATATTTACTGAGTCTGAAAGTGGGTTGGCTCATTAAAAGTCCATTGCTCTTCAACAAGCCTCATTAATCTTAGGTACACACACACACAAACACACACACACACACACACACACACACACACACACACACACACACGCACACACACACACACATATATATAATGTTTTGCTACTTGCACCTACTTTTCTGTATTCTATATACTATCAGAATTTTTTAATACAACTTGAAGCTAACAGCTCATAAACTTGCCATCTGGCTCTCTTTTATGATTTTTGTGAAAAGTTTAAATATATCATATTTGTAACTGAAATGACGTTTTCTGTAAGACATATTGTGATGGGAGAAATAAGTGGAGATATGATCCAACATTTAGAGTAAGAGAGAAAACTGTAAGGCACTTCTGTAGTGCCTCTAGAATCTTCCATGTGTCACACATCCTCTATGATCATCATCTCATTTAATTATCCTTGCTACTCCATGAAGAATTTTATTATGCCTGCTTTCAAATATTGCAACATGCCAGGAGAGTTAAATATACACGACCTAGCAACAGGAGACTTGGACACACAATTTTCTAGTTCCAAAGCCTGTTTCTTTCTGCCACTTTGCTCTTGTAGTTACCTTTCTTTTTTGTTTGCTCTTTGATATTTTAAAAAGAACAGAAAACAAGAGTACATGTACCTGACTTTTGGCGCTGACTGGCTTATCTTCATATATTAACAATTAACTTTTTTTGTCAATTGGCAGGCATCCCAGTCTGTAGACTTCCCCATTTTTTCATTGCTGCTAAAAACTGATGATAGACGTGAGCTGCCACTGCCTGCAATGTGCGCATATATTTGCTGTTTTTTTAAACAACTGTAAAGTTATATGCATTTGAAATTGAAGTCCTATGAGTGAAAACTGTAGTTGATGTGAGACATCTAACACAAAGAAGATGCAGAACGCTGAGTTTCCCCTGCCTGCTATCCCTTTAGAGGATCATGACATCTATAAAGCATTTTAACGGACATATGGCAGCTTCCCCAGATCTACTGTCTGCAAGTGCAGACTGGGTCACTGAGAAGCTGAGCACTACTCAAAAAAGTTTGCCATTTTTTTGGGGGGGGATCTAAATCTAAGACTAACAACACAAAAGACATTGTAAACAAAGACCTGCAAGGTGCACACATTATGAGCTGGCACTTCTTTGTAAAAATTTCACTTCCCAATAGTTAAGTGAAATGTCAGCATTTAAGATTTTATGCTTCAAACCATTTTGAGTACTAAGCAGTACAGTGAGCTAGATGAATTGGTTGAAAGATACATGTACCCTCACAACACATTTACATATTTATGAACTTTTTATTGAAATATGTTTGATCCTGTCTTGGAACTGAATTAGAAATAAAGCTGAAAAGTAAACCTGGTCAATAGCTACTTCTCCAATTTCTACCAGCTGTAAATACGAGAGAAAATGTTTACTTTGACTAAAATATAAATTAAACTTATTTTTATTTAATGACTTAACCACTTTCGAGTGGATTAAAGAGCAACAATTGTCCAGTTTAGTTAACACATTTGCATTTTTATTTTTTAGAATATAGTCTATATCTGAATTAAAAAAAAGTTTTAAATAAATTTAAAACACATAACTTTGTGGAACCCGTCATCATTCTATATACAACATGGATAGAATGTCAGTTGATTCCACTTTGGATAAATCCACTTTCCCATAATAACGTTATTATTTTCGCTGGCTGAGTGGCAAGCTTCATCCGAGCTGACCTCCAGCCAGTTTACACATACTGGGGTGGGGGAGCGGTTGTGAGGAAAGGTATGGAATGCCACAAGACTACTGTACAGTGTAACAGAAAATCATTAATAAAGTAGTACCAGTTACCGACAGTGCTGTTTGTGCGCTTATCACAATGGAATCGCAGAAGTTTCAGAGCAAACAGAATTGAAATACTTAAGACAGGGCCACTGTTACAAAAAGAAATAGTGCAAACAGGAAAACTGATGCAATCCTAGCCACGCCAGGGCCTCTTCCACCAGCTCAATGACAGGGCAGTTAGGAGGCTGTGCCCCGCCTCCCCCAGCAGTCAGCTGGAGGCTACCCTCCCGCGTGAGGCAACCCTTTGCCATGCCCTGACATGGCCCCTTCTCAGGCTCTTTTCTCCAGACCAGAACAGAAAAGAAACCCCAGGAAAGGCACAGGCTGACTGAGGGGCATCGGCCCAGTCCCCAGTCCCCAACGCAGTACAGCAGGTCTCTGGGGTGGTGGGGGTGTCTTTGGGCCTCCCTCTCCAGCCACTACTTTCATAAATGAGGCCCTCTCCTCCACACAGCCCCCCACGTGCACAGCCTAGCTTTGGCAACCTGCCCTTCGAGCCCCACAACCAGGAAGAAAATAGCTTGGAGGAAAGACAGGGTGAGAGACCAGGCCGGAGGGGGAGAGGGTGGCTAGGCAGCGGTGGTAGCTCCGCCTCAGTGGCCCCAATTGCTGAAGCCGATCTCCTGCTTGTATCTGTTGGTGAGGATGTTGGCTTTGCGGGTGAGTTTGGAGAGCACGGTGTGCAGCCCGCGCAAATGATAGTGAAATTGCTGCTCCAGATCTTCCTCGCCGCCGGCGTCAGCGCTCTCCAAGTGGCTCAGGCCCACCAGGATGTCCTTGGACTTCCAAGCGCTGCCCTCCTCGCTCCCCGTCGCCGGGGGCGGCGGCTGATGCAGGACTCCCCACTCGATGTCGTTGCGGATGGACTTGAGCAGCACGTAGTGGCTGTACATGTCCCGCGAGGGCGCGAAAAAACTGCCATTGGCGCTGCCCGGGCTGGGGGCCGGGGTGGTGCGCTCCTCCAGGCAGCCGCCGCCGCTGCCTACCTCCACGCCAACCTTGTTGTCTAGGTCGGGCTCGGCCAGGGGCACGTCGCGCAGCAGGCTGGGCACCATCACCGTCTGGTCCATGTTGTTCACGGCGCCGATGAAGCGATTCATGGCGTTGAAGAGAGAGTGTTTCTGGTTATAGGTGTCGCGGATTTGCATCATGGTGGCCAAGCGGGTACCCGCCTTCACGCGCTCTAAGAGACCCGCGCCCGGGGCACCTAGCTCTAGCTGGTGAAGCGGAATTCCCGACCCTTCCTCTCTCCTCGCTCTCTCTTCTCTCTCTGCCCGGCCCAACGAGATGCTTTAGCTCCCGGAAGCTCGCGATGGCGGCAGGTGGTTGGTGGGTCTAACCTTGACCTGGTGGAGAGCCTGGGACGAAAAGAACAGATTATTCAGCCAATCATAGTGCCTGGCACCTCAGTCCGCACGCTCCTCTAGCCCTGGCCACTACTGCTGGTCTGAAATGGCGCCAGGGTGACTCCCGGAGACCAGTCGGTCTCATCTCCTTGAATACCAATCGAGAGCTTTGGGGTGGAGGAGGGGAAGAATGGGGTGTCCCTGGCTCTGATCCCCCCACTCCCTCGCCCCAGCTTCTCCCTTCGAAAAACCTAAGCGAAGTCAATCACGCTAGCACAGGCAGCCGCGGCGGAGACACCCACCTCTCGCTGGCCAGGTCCCCTGCTCCCAGAGCGGCTCAGTACTGTCGCGGGGGATGGCTGCTGCCCCAGAGAGCTGAGGCGGACGGACAGCAGTCGGAGAGCGACTGCGGGTGGAGGTGACTGCGTCGGCCCCCTGCCCATCCCAGGTGCTCAATTTATAGCCCAGGAAATGTGTCGCAGGCGTCCAGGACCACCCCTGGTGTCTACTCCTCCTACCTCCCCCAGCAGAAGACATAAAAGGCTTCAGCCCAATGACCGCGAATAACACTCGCCCAGCCCTTTCTACAGCGGGGGCGGGGCGGCTCCGCCTCTCGCCTGATACCCGGGCGGGAGCTGGGCGACCGGGCAGGGCAAGGAAGGGCAGGGCTGGGAGGGATGGAGCGACCGCTCCCCAACACCCGCCAAGCCCTGGGCTAGCAGGGTGGAGAAGAGCCACTCATTGAGCTGGTGTAGGAGCAGAGGCGGTCCAAACCCGAGGGCGGACTTCCAAGCCCAAGTTGGACGGGCCTAGGTGTGATGGGTGGAATGACCTGAATATGTCTGGGTGGCAAAGGAGCCCCTCAACTCCGAATCTAAAGTGATACGGCCCGTACACTGAAGCCGCGGTTTATTAGGAGACTTCGGGTAAGAAGAAACCGCCATGACCCTACAACATCCCGAGGCTCTTACGTAAGAAGGGTGGCTGGACATGCTGAGTGCACGTGGACACGCGGTGCACCCGCCATGACCCCGACTGTGATGGACTACTGGGGGATGGGATATCAGAGGTTTTTGCTTTCCTCCTGATTGGGTCTTTCC
>PVHP010055544.1:0-10106 GCA_004024765.1 Zapus hudsonius | reverse complement strand
AGGAGGGAGGAACTTTGCAAAGTCACACGGGAGTTAGAACATTTTGCTTAACCAAACAAACATTGGATAATTCAGCTTATAAAATAAATTTACTGAGACTAATAGGAATTAGGAGTAAGGCAGCCTCCCTTTTTGTAGGCAGTCAGTCAAGGTCAGAGGGTCACATGAACCAAAAAAATATATATATGTACTGACAAAAACCAGTATTCACCTCTGAGAACACAGACTATAACACTAATTGCTTTCTACAGGGACATTCTACAGTCCAAAGCAGGCCTGGGGACTTCAACTATAAGCACCTGATGAGAAAATTCTGCAGGTACCAACAGCTAGCCACAGTTTAAAACAAAATTGGGGTTGGGGGCCCGGAGATAGCTCTGCAGTTAAGACACTTTCTTGCAAAGCCTAAGTAAGGACCAGAGTTTGATTCTCCAGTACCCACATAAAGCCAAATGCAGAAAGTGGTGAATACATCTGGAGTCCATTTTCAGTGGCTGGAGATCCTGGCATGCCCATCCACTCTCTGTTTGTCTCTCTGTTATCTCTCTCTGCTTGCAAATAAATAAATAAATAAATAAATAAATAAATAAATAAATAAATAAATAAATAAATAAATTTTTAAAAATCTTAGAATATGAATGAGTTCAGGCAACAAGGATGCCTCCTATGTGGTATGACCCCTAAAGGGGGAAAGAGGAGGAAAAGTACCTCAGACTGAATTGAGGGCTGTGGTGGTTTGAATTAGGTGTCGCCCATAAATGCATGCGTTTCTTTTGAATTCTTTATTCTCAGATGATGGCAATTAAGGAGGTGGAGCCTTGCTGGAGGAGGTGTGTTGTTGGGGAAAGGCTTAGGGGTGTTATAAGCCAGCTCCCCTTTGTTAGGATGGGGCTCACTCTCCTGCTGCTGTTGTCCACCTGTGTCAGAGGTGAATTCCAACCTCTTTTCTATGATCTTTCCATCATGCCATCCTGAAGCTTTCCCTTGAGAATGTAGGCAAAAAACAAACAAACAAAACCTTTCCTTCCATCAGCTGCTTTTGGTTGGGTGTTTAATACAAGCAATGAGGAAGTAGCTGTGACAGAAAGTTGGTACCAGGAGTAGGGTCATTGCTGCTATAAATCTGAATGTGTGTCTTCTTGTCTTTTGGAACTAACTTGCAGGTGGAATGTGGTGTCAGAGATGCCTTGCAGAGCTCTAAGCAGAGTCTGATGGACCAGTCTAGTCAGAGTTTGAGAGACCTAAATGCAGAGAGAACTATGGACTGTGAGGTTTGGATTATGTCATGGTTTGATCCAGGTGTCCCCCACAAACAAATGAATGTTTTCTGATAGATCGAGCCTCAGCTGATGGCAGTTTGGGTTTTACAACCTCGATGAAGCTGTGTTGTTGGGGGCGGGCTTATGGGGGTTATAAACCAGCTTCCCCTTGCCAGTATTTGGCACACCTTCCTGCCGCTGTTTGCAGTGCTGTGGCAGAGGTGATGTCCACCCCTCTGCTCATGCCATCGTTTTCCCTGCTAGGATGGAGTCTCCCCTCGAGTCCATAAGCCAAATAAACCCATTCCTCTACAAGCCACTTTTGTTTGGGTTCTTTTTGCGCAGCAACTAGAAAGCTGACTGCAACAAAGGGAAATAAAGAGCTTTGTCTGATCTGGGCTACAGGTAGTTTGTGTGAGAGGTTTATTGAACTCTTCCTGTGTCTTAAGAACTTGTGCAGTGTTGTGATGCATAGAGATGTACTGGTTGAGCAGAAGGGTATGGCACAGTAAGAATGAAGGCTTCAAGCTAGAGACAGCATCTATTCAGCTTCAATTGTTTGAGAGATTACCATCATTGAGATGTGCCCAAGCTCACGTCCACATGCAAAGCAGGTATTCACAGGTTGCTGATTTCTGCCAATCTCTGTTGTCCATTTCTTTCCCTCCCTCCTCCTCAATTTCTATTTAACCCACGATGCTGCAACAATAAAATGAGATTGGGATTTCTTATCATGAGATTATTTGCCATGGATGCTTTTTCCCCCAGGTCTTTGCCCATTACTGCACTGTAACACATGGGGAACCATGTTTCCCCTAGGAAGCCATGCTTCCAGAGATGAACACACACAGAGCTATAACACTTCCACGGGCTCTCAGGCCCACAGACATGCCTCCATGGGTGCCCGCTTTCGGGTCCCCCACTGCTGCCGCCACCACCACCACTCGGAGCATGCCAGCTCCCTCCCTCGCCAAGATCCCCTCCGTGTCATTGCGGTCGCCACCACCGCCTCCGGCGGCCACCGATATGGAGCGGGCTTGCCCCCGGTGCTAGCCGGCCAGCAGCACACCTTGCACGGGCACGCCGGGGACCAGAAGTGGCCCAGGGAAAACTCCAGCCAGACCTGTTCCTGTTCCATTTTCTTTTTTTATTAAAACAACAATAGGTGTAGATTAATTGCCAAGGCATATCATAACAGTATGTCATCAGGAAAGCACACTTCAGCATCTAGCCAGGTATCAGTTGGGTTTAGGATGAGGGTGTCTCACAGCAAGCATGGTATGAGGCTCAGAGAGAGTACATTTGCAGGATGGTCAGGTATCCACAAATTCTTGGGGCCATGTCCCTTGGGGCATCTAGGGAAACCAAGGTCTAGAAAGAGAACTCGTGGCCAAGATCACAGAGGGGAGTCAAAGACAGAGTTAAACTGGCTTGCCTTGCTCAGGGCTCCAGCAGCAGGAGAGACGGGGGAGGAGGTCATCCTGGGGTGGGATGTGTGGGACTAGCCCATCACTCTCCAAGCCCCTCTGTAGGGAAGCACATATTTCAGGCACCCAAGGGCTCTGGGTGGTGGGTTAACTTGAAGTGGGAGGCCAAGTGCACACCTAAATGGGGATCAGATAACTCACCTGCAGCAGGTGGCTGCTAAGCCTCGGTCCTGATGGTCGCTAGATGGTGGCCGTGAACTGTAAATGTTCAGCTGAATGCAGAAATCTTATCATTCATCAGACAGTCCTTGATTGGGGGAAGGGGGTCTCATTCTTAGAAAAGCATCTGATATCCGGGTGTGGTGGTGATGCATGAATGCCTTTAACCCCAACACTTGAAAGGCAGAAGTAGGAGGATTGCTGCGAGTTCAAGGCCAGCCTGAGACTACATAGTGAATTCCAGTTCAGCCTGGGCTAGTGAGAGACCCTACCTAAAAAAAAAAAAAAAAGAGCAGCCGATATGAAGGCTTCAAATCCCAGCATCTCTGTGACCCTGAGTGGCCATGACATCATCACCTGAGGGCAGTGGCAGATGAGTAGCGTGGCCGGCACAAAACCAAAATGGTTATCTTTCCTCTTATGCCCTTCAGCTGTGTGTGGACAGACTCCTGGTCCTCATATACATGGTCCCTGCCTGGTTTAAAAGAGAGTTCATTTCCCGACTTTGACCTCCAGGGTCCAGCTGCCGAGCACGGTTCATCATCCAACCCGTGACTTGGCACAATGGGTTGCAGTCTAAGCTCTGGCTTCAAGTGACCGCCTTCCTTCCTTCCTCCTTCCTTCCTTCCTTCCTTCCTTCCTTCCTTCCTTCCTTCCTTCCTTCCTTCCTTCCTTCCTTCCGCCTACCTGCCTTCCTGCTTTCTTTCTTTCCTTCCTCCTTTCTTTTTTCCTCTCCTTTTTTCTTTCTTTTTGAAGAAGGGTCTCGCTCTAGCCCAGGTTGACCTGGAACTCACTCTGTAGTCCCAGGCTGGCCTCAAACTCATGGCAATCCTCCTCCCTCAGCCTCCCCAAGTGTTGGAATTAAAGGCATTCTGCACCATGCCTGGTCCTTTAGTAGTTTTTAATCAATCATTTCCTCATGTATTTATTGTGTCTGGTATGCAGTGCTTTGTAGGTGTGGTATATGCGCACATGTATGCACCCCATGCATGCATAGAGGCCAGAGGAGAATGTTAGGAGACCTCTCTCTCTCTCTCTCTCTCTCTCTCTCTCTCTCTCTCATCTGTGTTAACCAGTGAGCCGTTTCTGTACTCCCACTGTGTCCTTTGAGACCTACCATTTGTGGCCTGACTGATCAGTGATCTCCAGCAACTCACTCTTCTCCACTTCCCACAGCTGGGGGCACTCATGCATGTATGGTAAGTGCTGTCACCCACGGAGCCATCTCCCCAGCCCCGACTCGGTCATTCTATGACCTCATTCTTTTCCAGCTTAGCCATTGCCCCAACTGGTTCTAAACCAGTGAGCCATACAATAATGCTCCTCTCGCTTTGGGCTACAGAAGCTTCTCTTCTTCAGATGGCGGTGACCACTGGGGTAACTCGAAAGACACCACAGTGCTGAGAAGAAATGACAGTGGAGTGTTCAGCACAGGGACATCTCTATCACACTCCCCGAGCTCAGGATCTATTGAGAAAGAGGTGGTGGAAAGATTGTAAAAGCCAAAGGAAGGGGAGGACTGCTTACAACGCGAACTTCCAGACACAAAACGACCTTGATATTCATGACTTCACAGTGCCTGATAATACCTACACATAATGGGAGGAAAAGATGACGACATGAAACAAAACAGAGACTAATTGAGAGAAGGAGAGACATGAGGGAGGGTGAGGAGGGAGTCATAATGGTTTATGGGTCTATGATTATGGAAGCTATCAATAAAGTTCAAAATGATAAAATTAAAAAAAAACAGTGAGGGATTATTTTGGTCTCACATCAGCAGCTTACAAAGGTCATTCCTCAGGAGTGGACAGCACCCAGTGACATCTGTAAACCCCATATGAAGGAAGGTGGGGGTCACCAGGTTCAGTGACCAAATTCAATGCACCTTGGGACATTCAAGTCTTCCTGTCAAAGCTTGGTTTTCTTTGCGTTTTGTACACGTGTGGGTGTGGAGGTTCATGTCTGGTGTACGACGCTATTGCTCTCTACCTTATATTTTGAGACAAAATCCTCACATCCTCAGGGATCCTCCTGCCTCTGCCTCCCCAACGCTGGGATTATAGGCAAGCGCTGTTGTACCTGGCTTTTACAGGGTTCTGGGGATCCGAATTCAGGTTGTCCTGCTTGGTGGCAAGAACTTTACTGACCGAGTCATCTCCCTAGCACCAAGACCTCTGCTTTTTTTAGTGTGCCCCCCTGGAGCCCCAAGTCCTTATAGCATGGAACACATTGGTGAAAATGTCGCCTTAAAACCGTCACTGAATTGACTTGTGGTTTAACTAGACAGAAGAAGCAAAAGCGTTCATTTGTGAATTCATTCATTCATTTCCATATTTAATGAGCTCCCGCTTTGTGCCTGACACATTCCGGGCACCGATATTCCCGGTGTGGCCAGAGCAGGCACAGGGCACTGTCGTCATCATTGCATTCTATGGCATCATCCTGTGGGATCAGTTCTCTCCACCATAGGCTCCGCCTTGGAGAAGAAGACAGTGTCTCTCCAAGGTCACCTCTAAGGCTAATGTTTTTTAGTGAAAACTCTCCACCCCAGCCATGCTGTGCCCACCCACTGTGCTTTCAGCCCACAGCACCATTGTCCTCCCCATGGCTCCTCCCTTACACTACCTGGGAGGGACAGAGATGACCACAGCCCTGAAGTAGCTCAGCCTGAGAGGACATCATGGAGCCCTGGAACAGCATGGACATAGGACCCAGAGACCCAGGTTCAAATCCCACTTCTGATGCTTCCTGCTGTGTGACCTTGAATAAGCCAGCTGCCCTCTCTGAAACTCACCATTTGAAAATCAAGACCAACCTTATGCCCACTTTCAGGGTAGTGAAAGATTAGAGAACATATTCACACTTTATCCCAATGTCCATAGCAATAACATTGAAATCATATTTGTTTGTTTATTGAGGTAGGGTCTTGTTCTAGCCCAGGCTGACCTGGAATTCACTCTGTAGGCTCAGGGTGGCCTCGAACTCACAGCAATCCTCCTACCTCTGCTTCCCAAGTGCTGGGACTAAAAGGCGTGCACCACCATGCTAGGCCTGACATTGTATTTTGATGATCCAAGAGATAGATGGTGTCACTTAAAACTCATCATAACCTGTTGATGGAAGATTATTATGAAAAGAAACCTGAAACCCGAACAGGAAGAGGTGAAGCAACTTACCTGAGCCCTGCCAGCCAGAACAAGGTTTCATATCTGCGACTTAACTACCCACTGTTCCTGACATGGCCTGGCCCAGATCCAGTCATTCCTCTTTGCTGGTTTGGGACTTTTGTCTCCAGGGCTTTTGCTAAATGCCAAACCACACACCCTTCCACTTCTTTTCGTCTTCTTTCTTGGGTGGTGTGTGGTTAGCTCCATGTTGTTGAGACGAACCTCTGTTGCAGTCAGCTTCACGTGGCTGTCACAAAGAACCCCACCAAAAGCAGCCTGTGGAGGAAAGGGTTTGTTTCGGCTTACAGACTCAAGGGGGAAGTTCCATGATGGCGGGGGAAATGATGGCATGAGCGGAGGCTGGACATCACCTCCTAGCCAATATCAGGTGGACAACAGCAGCAGGAGAGTGTGCCCAACACTGGTAAGGGGAAGCTGGCTGTAACACCCATAAGCCCGCCCCCAACAACACACCTCCAACGAGGTTCCAATTCCCAAATTGCCATCAGCTTGGGATCAAACATTCAGAACACAAGTTTATAGGGGACACCTGAATCAAACCACCACAAACCAGACACAGTTTAGGGGAGGAAGGGGTTTATTTCAAGCTTACAGATCCAGTGAGACATTCCACCAGCCAGCAGACACCAAAAGCAACAAGCTCAAATAGGCACCAAGAATCAGGGAACTCCCATGGTTACAGTCCTGTCTTACACCTTTGGGCTAGAAGTCAGATCCACCTCTAAACACACCTTAGGGCCAGACTCCAGGATCCTCCCACCAGTGAAACCTCCCCCCAGCCAGGCGGATGGAGACCCAAGTTACAAGCTTCAATAAAAACCGGAGTCTATGGGGGGAGGTACATTCCCCCCATTCACACTACCACAGGTGGGGGGACCCTCTAACCAAGCTGATCTTTGGAGCCTGTTAGAAAAGCTGCATGCAATTCTCCACAGCAACCAGCAGAGGGAGCCAGAGACCCGCGGAGAGGGCTAAGTTTATCCCGCTGGAGACAGTGCCCCGCTGCAGTTCAGTGGTAAATATTTCTGCAGATATGAATAGATTTGAACCTGGAGGAAGTGACGGAAGCAAGAGGTCGACATCTGGATTGCAACAACGTATGGAACTTGGAAAAAGTACCTTCAGGGTCCAGGGAATGAATAGGTCAGTGAGCTTGAAGGTACTCTGATGGAGGGGGCACCCCAGAGGTGTGGGCAGGGTGCAGAAAGGCCAGAGGATGGGAACGGCTGGGAAGTGATTTGGAATGGGGGATGATAGTGGAGTGGTCCAGTGGACCCTCGGGCCATCAGCTGTATCCTAACAGGTGCAGCTGGAGGCTTGACGCACACAGAGAAGGTGGTGTGATGACAGGGTGTAGAGAGACTTCAGGTCACCTCCCTTCATGCCCGGAGGGATGGGGTCACAAGCCAAGGGAGTCCCTCCAGGCTCCAGGACAGGGACGTGGATCTGGGCTCTGTGAGGGGCTCTGGTGGGGGATGGGAGGGTGGGCCAGGTTGTGAGGCACACTGGGAGGAATCTATACAGGGGTGCAGCTGCTTTTGGACACAACCTGTCCCAGGCTGTGGGCACGAGATCAAAGGAGACAAGGCTCAGCAAGGCAAATCAAGAAACAACACTTAGGGCTGGGAGAGATGGCTTAGCGGTTAAGACCTAATGACCAGAGTTCGATTCCCCAAGACCCACATAGAGCCAGGTGCAAAAAGCGGCCCATGCATCTGGAGTTCTGTTTGCAGCAACTGGTGGCACTGGGATGCCCATTCTCTGTCTCTCCCATCTCTTTCTCTTTCTCTCTGCTTGAAAATAAATAAAAATATTTAAAAACAAACAAGAGTTAGCCCAGTGCTTGTCCACGGAACTCAAAGGCGATCAGTCTAACCTGCTCAGCCCCCATTTTCTTGCTATGGGCTGAGTGGGTCTTCCTGTCTCTCTGAGTGAGGGAGGGGATGCACGTGTATGAAAGCCTGTTGCTTTCTCGGTCTGGCTGAGTGACTTGAACTTCTCTGAACTTGGAGCGAATTCTATTCCGTTCTGATGGAGAAGCGACTCCCACTCTCCTCACATCTCCTGCAATCAGGGTGCTGTGGTGGTTTGATCCAGGCCTCCTCCATAAGAGTGTGTGTTCTGAATGTTTGGTCCCCAGCTGGTGGCAATTTTGGAATTGGAACCTTGTTGGAGGTGTGTTGTGGGGGGCGGGCTTATGGGTGTTACAGCCAGCTTCCCCTTGCCAGTGTTAGGCACACTTTCCAGCTGCTGGTGTCCACCTCATGTCCAGAAAGTGATGTCCACCCTTTGCTCATGCCATCATTTTCCCTGCCATCATGGAGGTTCCCTTCGAGTCTGTAAGCCAAAATAAACCCGTTCCTTTACAAGCTGCTTCTGTTTGGATGTTCCTCACAGGGAGGAGAAACTGAGCTCCGATGTGTTGGAGGAACAGGCCTCACCCAGGCTTCTCTAGCTGCTGAGCACGTGGTGGTCCACCTGTGTTTCTGGCTGGCAGTGTCCCCAGGTTGATGGCACGGTGCTACCTCTATGAGCTCCTGGGCCTGAGCCTGGCGTTGCAGGAGGTTGAGGCAGTCATTGGTGGCTTGGTGACAGGTATTACTTTCTCCTTTTTCCCTCCACCAGAGTGTTCCAGTGACCCTGTGGTCTTATCCAAGGGTTCAGTTAACTGGGGAGGAGAGAACAGGAGTGCGGACTTAATGGTGTCTCAAAAAAATTCATATATTGAAGCCCTATCCCTCCAATGTGATTGTATTTGGAGACAGAGGCCTTATGGGGGGGGTAATCGGGGCCAATTAAGCTTGTAAGGGTGAGGTCTCAGCCAATAGGAATGGTGCTCTTATAGGAAGGGAGCCACACTGTGTGTGTCCGCCAGGGTGCTCACCTCCTGAGCAAACCGAGGTGCCCTGAGAGACCCCACACAAGATCTGAGTCAAGGGGGAGCTCCTGGCTGATGCTGGTGGGAGGCTATGGGTCTCATGTCCCCCTTGTCAAACTGCAGCTCAATGACAGTCCTAGGATTGGTCCCCAGTGGCTAGTGTTACCAGCCGCCGTGCGACCCCTGATGCATGATTTCAGAGACACACAGAAACCTGCTCATGCCAGCGGAGATACCCATGCAGGGTGGAGGGTGAGAGCTGGCAGGGGAACCTCCTGTGGGTGACCCAGGTCTGACCCTGGGAAGGGGAGTGGGGGTGGGTGGGATGGGGCTCTTGCAGCCTCTGTGGATTCCTGAGTCAACCTGGCCTGGCAGGACGTCACCCTGGGCCCCGCATAGTGCTTGGCACTGAGGACGCCCTGTGACAGGTGGATGGTTCCTTGGGGCTGTAAGATACAGAGCCTCTGGTCTCCATTCCTACCAGCGGGAGCACCTAGCACTGGTGAGCAAAACTAGCCAGGGGTTGGCCTGTGACTGGGGGGAGCCAGCCTTGGCTGAGCTTGGACCTGGGAGACCTCATCAGGACATCTTTGGACTGGCGCAGTCCCCCAGTCCCTCTCTAAAGACGAAGTCAGGATGATGTCACGCAACAGTTTCCCATTTGACAAGGAGAAGACAGAATCTTCAAGCCAATAATGATAATGTAAAGTTGTCCTGGAAATTGTATTTGGGAGCCACACCGGGGGACTTTCTACAGGAAAGAAACCTCAACAAACAGATGAAAGGTTGGGGTGTGTGGATCCACTGAACCCAGTTGGCTGGGGAACTGAGGAAAAGTTCTCACCTTCTGTCCTGGTCAGAAAAGGATTGATACGCCCAAGGTCTTAGAGATGGACAGTAGTGGGCCGCCTGTGACGTTTTCTTGACAGTGTTTGTCATGGTTTGATCCAGGTGTCCCCCACAAACAATTGAATGTGTTCTGATAGATCGATCCTCAGCTGATGGCAGTTTGGGTTTTACAACCTCGATGAAGCTGTGTTGTCGGGGGCGGGCTTATGGGGTTATAAGCCAGCTTCCCCTTGCCAGTGTTTGGCACACCTTCCTGCCGCTGTTTGCAGTGCTGTGGCAGAGG
>PVHP010055543.1:0-10120 GCA_004024765.1 Zapus hudsonius | reverse complement strand
GCGAGGCAGGTTTAGATCAGGGCTTTTAAAGGGAAAAAACGTTCAGGTTGGGGTCTTGTTGGTCACATGAGGTTGGGTGCGGGGCTCAGGGGGTCACGTGCTCTCAGGATCAGGAGGGGGTCGGAAGGACAGTCTCTCCGAAGGACAGTCTCTCGGGCCAGGTGTTGTTTCTTGTTTACGAGAGGAAGTCTTTATCTTTGATCTTTGTTGATACTGAGTCTGGGTTGGGAAGAGGATCAGGATGCAGCCTGAATTCCGACCTTACAAAAACCAATGATTCACATCAAAGCCTTCAACACACAGTGTCCACATAATGAAAAGAATAACGAGGGAAGACTGAAATTGTTTGGCTGTGCACTGTATGACAGCAACTAAGAAGGCTTTAAAAAAAAATATTGAGGTGGGGTCTTGCTCTAGCCCAAGATGACCTGGAATTCATTATGTAGTCTCAGGCTGGCCTTTAACTCATGGCGATCCTCCTACCTCTGCCTTCCAAGAGTTGGGAAGAAAGGCATGTGCCACACTGCCCAACTGAAGTGGTATTTAATCTAGTCAGAGAAGACATTTCAGAGTGACATGACACTTCAGTTATCTGACTCCTGTGTGAACTCCTGTGTCTAACAGTATGGAAACATGGATGTGAAGTGAAAGATATTGAAGACCAGAAGAATAATAGGCAAAAAGATGTGGAGATAAGAGAGAGCAGTCAGTAAGTAATAGGAGAGTGAAATGTGAGAAGTGAGGAAGTAAGTGTGGAGTGTGGGGTGTGGAAGCTACTCTGTCCTTCAACAATGGGAACATAAAGGTAATAAAACCTTAAATGTCCTTTGTAACTTCATCTCTATCTATCTGTCTATCTATCTATATGTGTGTATGCATATACTTGTTTTTTTATTTTAAAATATTTTTATTTATTTGCAAGCTAAGAGAGAGAGAGAGAGAGAGAGAGAGAGAGAGAGAGAGAGAATTATTCTTTTTTCTTTTGGTTTTTCGAGGTAGGGTCTTGCTCTAGCCCAGGCTGACCTGGAATTCACTCTGTAGTCTCAGGCTGACCTTGAACTCACAATAATCCTCCTACCTCTGCCTCCTCAGTGCTGGGATTAAAGGCGTGTGCTACCACGCCCCACATGCATATACTCATTTTAATATGCTTTGTTTTCTTCAGTTCTCTAGAGATGCTGCACATACCAGTGAAAGACAGGACATCAAGAAACATGAGTCAACTTCTTAAGGAACACCAGATACCTTGTGATAGTGAGGAATAAAAACCATGCTGGGCAGACAGGGTGTGAACAGGGACACACAAAGAACAGAATCACAGTAGAGAACAGAGAAGTTGAGCTGCTGATCTCAGTAGGAGTTCAGTGTAAACTGTGGGTATGGAAGGACATGATTCTGACAGATAGACAGTGACCATCCATACATGGGTTACTATATTTTGTCAAAGGTGTTTGGCATAAATCCTTCATTTCATGGGAAGACTGTAAGCAGAAAGATAGTGTGGATTGCATTTGCATTTCAGAAAGATCGTTTTTTGGTAGAAATGTACCTAATGTTGAAAAGAGTTTAATCTGAAAATGGGATAGTTCATTTCTTATTATATGCTAATTTATGGCAATTTACTATATGGCTTCATGTCCAGCCTGCTCATGCTAAACTCTCTAAAGACAAATGATAGGGAGATAATGATCAGTTTTTTTTTTCCTATCTTGCAACCACAGAGCACAAAATAAGGCACATATTTTTTTTCAGTAAAATGATGCTGATTAGATGTTTGATTAAACTTAACTTTGTCGAGATCCCTGCTGAGTGGAGAGAGATTTCATTGATGCCCTGCAGGAGAGGAGCATCTGTATATGCCTGCCTTAAATAGATATCTTAACCTGTCCAGAAAGGGGAAATGAGTGCATCTATACCAGGGAGGTGTTGGGAAGTTTAATTAGCCTGTGTTTATAATCTTCTTTGAAGCTGAAAAGTGCTAATTATGTTTTTCCCACTTTAAGAGTCTGAGTCACATGGACCATATCTTAAGAGCTTCTGAGCTGGGAAAGTGTTTACCTTCACAAATTGAGCAGAGTAGCTCTTGCAAGCACATGTTCGAACACGCAAAATTTAGAGTTGACCATGTCACTTAGGAAAGTTGGAAGTGGGGACCACCACAGAAGAGATTTTATGAGAAACATGCTGACTCTGTTAACATCATTAAGCTGATCAAAATCACCAAGGGTCTTGGCTTGTAGACAAGATTCCCTCTTTTCCACAGACCTCTTCCAGGTGACATTTAGGGTCACCTTGATGGATTCAGGGTCATAGCTCTAATCATGGGCCTGCTAAATGCTCCATATCCAACCATAAATAGAAAATTTAACATATGATTTTACAGAAAACCAGGTCTGGAAATAATCTATGAGGTAGCTAAGAGGAATCTAAGAGAATCCATTTGGAGTCCACATGAGCAGGTTTCATGCAATTTTCACTGGCTATATCACTAAAGAAGAAGGCTCATGTCTGCTTTAACTCTTCACATAATTATTATTGTCAGTAGTAGCAGGAACTCTTAAATCTAGATGTAGTGGCTCATTCCTGTAATTGTAACTTTGGGGAAGCTGAGACCAGCAAATCACCTTGAATTCAAGGTCAGCTTTTTCTACTTAGTGAAGTCAGGACAGTCTAGGCTAAAAAAGAGAGTCATCATATCAAACAAAGAAGAAAAAGGACCAAAAAGCTGACACACTGAATTTCTCCTTTGAGCAATCAAATTCTATTTTCAGAATTTTCTATTTTTTATTTTTTTTGAGACTGTCTTTTCCCTAATTCATATCAGGTACATTGATGTACTTCAGAGGAAAAATGTGTATTCCTTAATATAAAGTAGGTGTTCTCACCTTATTGCTTCAGATTGTCAAAGATGTAGAAACTTAATCCAGTAAAATCCATAGTTATCAAAAAGGCTGACTGGATGGGCATCAGATTGTGATAAATATAGTCAATTGATCAAACATTACAGAAGCTGCCTCCAGCAAACTTGTGGCTATTTGTGTTCAAAATCATATCATGTGAATGTTGTCCTTAATGTGAGTGTGGAGACCAGACCCTCAGGGAATCCATCAGCCAGAACAGTGCTAATGGTAACTACTGATACTCACTTGTTAGTGATGCTTTATGCACTTTCTGTACTATTTGCTCTGCATCTAACACAGTGTGCTGCTCTGTTATCCACACCATGATTTCTGTCCCATCCGTAATTTACAAATTATAAATCTGAAAGTAACATGGACTAAATGTAGTACCCAAACCAACATTAGAAGTGGAACCATTCTTATCAATCTTCTTTTCTTCTCCCATTGAGAATCTACCACTTGTTGTACTGACTGAAGGATGGACAAGGGGGTGCAGGCCATCAGGAGCAAATACAGGTGATCTTCCTGATGTCAGCTTCACTTTATGGCAATAGTGAAACTGAAAAAAATTTACCTGTATGTTTCAGATAAAGCACAGTGCTATTTCTGATTCCATGCATTTCTCTATTTGGGTCTCCTCTCTGCCGTCCCTTTGCTTGGGAGAAGGTCTGACGTCTTACATACTTTTCTACAATGCATATCCATGTTTCCCTGTGATAATTACCTAGCCATACTTCTTATTTTCACCTTTTACATGCTGAGCACATGGTTTTATTCCATGAGTGTGACTTCAAACACACTACCCTAGGAAGTGCCAAGGAGGCTCTGACACACCTGTAGTCACTCTCTCATGACTTTGAAATAAATGAAAAAAAAAGATTTAAAAATCAATAAAATCCAAGAAGAGCATAAGACATAAAGTATTATGTAAAAACTGATATATTAAATAAGTTATAGCTTTGATAGTCACAGAGACTTTCATTAGCACATAGAGCAAGGGCATACACACATGAAGTTCTACCTCTTCTGACATATACCAAAGCTCTAGCAGAAGGAAAACAAACAGCAGTTGACAAACATATGCATTCATATATCTCTTCCTTAGTAAAAACAGCAACATGAATGTCATTCCCAGAATAATAACACATGACTACATTATTTTCAACATAATACCATGAATAATTAAATGACAGGACCTGACTCATTTATGTATCATTTGAATGAGTTATTTGAATGAATTATTTTATTGTTTATAACTTGGATTTCCAAGTTTTTCTCTTTGGTCGTTTGTCATGTTTTATTCTGTCCAGAGAATAGATTTGACTTGAGTGGAAGATTGATAAGAATGACCTGATAAAAGGATGGTTTTGACTTATTAATTCATGTTCAAATTTTACTGTCATCTGTAAACTTATCTCAACCCATTCAATGTATGGGTTTGGGCTAATGATTTGATGTTAAGTCTGGGAATGTTTTAGAAGGTTATAGTTTTTAAGTTAAAAAGCTTTCATGAAATTGACTTAGATTCATGCCAATTTTATATTTGGGCAGCCCTATTGTCTGAATGTTGCCTCTAGAATGCTCTGCAAATCAGAATAATCTGGAACATTTAAGCTATGTTAGTGCCCTCCAGTTGGCTGAGCTTGTTTGCTTTCACAAAGAATGGTGATCAACAAATATCACATGAACTGGCTCACTCTTTCTTATTGCCTTGGCTCATCTGCGTGGCTAGATCCAGGTGCCACAGAATATAAGCTTAGTGGTGAGTAGAGAGAGGACCATGGAATAAGTGCCTCTCACAAGGCTGAAGAGAGCTATGATCTGCCATCTCTGCACACTTCACAGCCTAGTGATCTTAATATAGCCACAAGTATTAAGGGGCAGATATTAACTTACACACTTTCCAAAGAGTGTTATATTGGGATCGATATTTCATTAGCAGGCTAGAGCACTAATGATTAAGCCATGCTCCATATGGACCCAATTCCTTACAGTGAGTCATTGACATTTGCACCGTGGCCTGTGAGGTAATCTGCCCTTTTAAGAGAATGAAAAAGGTTAACCCCGACCCTTGTAAACCTTTATCAATGACTTGACATCATTAAAATCTGTCCAGTCCATTTTCTTGCAGTCAATCAAACAGAAAATTCCCTAGAGTGGTATGCTCTTTATTTTTTCACTGTAGAAATCAAACCAACAATCTCTTGGAAATTATGATTTCAGTGTCTAATATGTGCTCCAGATAATGTAATATGGTATGCCAGACAAAGAAAAGACTTTGTTGGCTGCCCTCAAAATAGTGATGGGCTTACCTAGAAAGTCACATTAAAAGCCATCAATAACTAGTTGAGGAAATTTCTCAGTGGTTAAAGGCACTTTCTTACAAAGTTTGCTGCCCCAGGTTTGATTCCCCAGTACCTGTGTAAAGGCAGATGGACAAAATGGTACCTGTACCTGTGGTTTGTTTGCAGTGGCAAGGAGGCCACTGCACACCCATACTCACTCTCTCCAGATGGTAGCATGTGTGTAGCACTGGAAGGTGTTGCATGAGCTGCCAGGGGAAACTGGTCAATGATATTTGAAGAAAGCAGAGACCACCGATATACAATATAGACAGTTGTCACAGGAATGCTGAACACACGGCTATATGGAAGAGACCAGCAAGTCAAGAAATGCTCATCTGTGCAATAGTGTTGCAAAACCTAGGAGGGTAATCAACTGATTACTGATTGGCTAAGAGATCCTCTCAGTGACAAGGAACCCTTAACTGGAACTGATATCCAAGGCAAAATCCTATGGGGACCAAGAACTCAGGCTCCTAGGGGAATTTTCCACTACCAGAAAGCTACAGAGAGGCTACACCCATTAGAAGCTAACCAAAATAGCAATGTTGTCTCAATTAACCTATATTGATTTCACTCTCCAATGGAGATTCTGTATGTATTTTTCAGAAGGCAGTGAGAGAGCTGGGGACAACCCAATTCCATCAACTAGACATTAGATGATGATGGCTGACATCCTGGCAGGAGACAAACCACACCTAGCCTTCACACAGGGCCCGAATGAAACCTACAAAAAAGTGACAAGATAAACAGGAGACCAATCATCACAGCAACTCTGATAATGCATGAAAGGTCAATGGAGACAGACCCCAATGATTCCCAACACAACCCAGGGCAAAGATCCAGAGATACTTAAGATCTCAACAACAAAGCAGACTTTAAACTCATCGACTATGATACAGGGAACTGAGCAGAAGAGGGGGTGGAAAGAATGTAAGAGCCATGGTGGTGGAATATATCCAGAGACATCGCCCCCCTCAGCAACAATACACAAAATGGAAGAAAAAAATAAAGGAAAACTGGCTACCTCTGGTGCAGTCCATAACTATGGACAGATCCAGTGTGCACACCAAGGAAGGATCCCTGTGGGTAGGGGACAGAGAGGAGGGAAATGGGGACATATTCAAAAGATTTGCTCATACAATGTATATATTTATGCATAATAAAGATATATAAAAAGTTCAATCTTTGTTGAACTACCATAAGACCCAGTAATCTCACTACTCAATCTATAGCCCATAGAAATAAACTCGGTATTTCCAAGAAAAAAAAGATTTAAAAATCAATAAAAACCAAGAATAGTATAAGACATATAGTATTGCCTAAAACTGATATAATAAATAATTTAAAGCATTGCTAGTCAGAGGTTCATCTTCCTCTTCAGAAATTCTACCTGCTACACCTTAGATTCATAAACGAGAGGGAAAATCAAATATGGGAAATAGAACTTGAGATTTTTTTTCATAAGGTGACTAGATTGCATTGTAAAAAGTTGGTTTGCATTTCGGAGGAATTAGCTAGAGTGTGCAGTGTGGAATCCCCACAGGTGCACCTGGCCTCAGAACATTTCCCCATCCTTGCACATCTGCACGATGTGCGCACATCTTCTCTCCAACAGGTAGGCTCCTCTTTCTAACAAGGCTCCCCCACCCCACACGTGTCTCTTGCTACTGAGATAATGACCAGGTTGCTGTCTGCAGCTTCCAAAACACTTGCACCTCCAAAGTGCTTCTCCCAAGGGCTTCCACACCTCCCACTGGGCATCAGCTAATTTTTCATTTGCCCAAGTCTGTAAAATGACAGAGCTCACAATTAGCTTCCCCAGAGGCTTCCCTCTTCCTCAGCAGAAGGTGTAGTGAATGTTAAAAATGCAGTCCTGTTATACTAGACTCATTTTAGTATTAAAGGCCTTGTTTATGGCAGCAAACAGACCTTTGATGGTGTGGACGGGCAGCAATATCTTAAGAAGGACAGTAACTGAGTCGACTGTTGCATCCAATTTTGGAATATTAGTAAAACCAAAAAGCTAATCTAGTCCAACCCTGTCATTTTCCTGAAGAGAAATATGAAACTCTGAGAGGAGATGCGTATAATCTGAGAGTTGACAAAAAGTTAGTGACAGACGTGACATTTGCAACACATTGACAAATGATTGGAACCCCCTCAGCAACAAAAGCCATAATTTATAGATCTTTGATAGTCCATCATGCCTAGAACATTCCACTGCTCATAAGAATTTTTAGTAAATGTTTAAAAGGAGGTATTAATCAAAGACTCATTTGTCATTGAGATGATCACAGCATTAAGTTGTTTCATAACATCCGAGACTCATTCAATTATTCAACTATTTCATAGCTAAGGTTTATTCAACTATTTCATAGCTAAGGTTTAATTTTCATGTCCGTTTTACCTATAATTTCCTACTTCTCCCCAGAATGAAGCCAGTTTCCTTGGTCATGTTTTCTTGAGCTTGTGAAAAAAGAAAATTCATTATATCCCCACATCTGTCTCCATCATCTCCCCGAGGCTCTCTGAAATCCACAACTCTCCCGACAGAGACAAGCTTCTGTGCTTTCAGCATTGACCCCTCTGCACAGTGTTTTCAGTCCTAAGCTAAACTGGCCATCCTGTCATTGCTGGCTAAAACCTTTTATGCTTAGGAAAGTAAATTGATCATTTTTAAATTACACACTTATTGGTTTCTGTTTTATATTAAGCGTGTGGGGGTATGACAAGTCAAAGAAATATAGTTCACATCTGAGAGATGAAACATAATTTCATGAAAGTTGAAATGATGAAACAATGAAAGGCCCAAGAGATGACAGAAAGAAAAAAATTACTGTGACGATAATAAATGCAATAATAATAATAAATTCTGCACAATAAAGTGAGACTGTTTTCTGAAAGGAGATAGATGAGATGAGCTCTTGAATCAGACGTACATTTGGTAATGGGAGTGTGGAATGGTTCTGGGATTCAAAGGATATTGGGAATGGTGTTAGAAATAGGAATATATAAGCTGCAATCAGGTGCTGGCAGATAGGGAAATGTGGCTTCCGAAAAAGGACTCAGATAGGGCTCAAGGAAGTAGAGTCTGATAGGCAAGAACTTGAGTCCTTAAATTTGACATAGGTGCCCAGTAACAGTTCCTCTGTGATATTGGAATCATTCTAACTTAAGAGTCAGACATGTGTAGATAACACCTGTTATAATCTTTTAAATGACCCAGGCATTATATACCAATGCTTTATCCTTGAAAAAATGCTATTTTAACAAAATAAAACCACCAAAAAAAGAGCTCATATAAGCTAAATCTGATGTAGTACAGATAGGGCATTTCAGCCTGTGTTAGCAGTGGAGAAGACATTAAAAAGAGAATTTATATCTTTGTGTTTTATAGTTTAGTTTTCCCATCCTCAACATTAATCAGAAATAAACAGCTTTCCTTTTTATAAATTAAATCAGACATATTTCACATCCTGTGGATGAAGAGAATTAATACGGGGAGTTTCTGAGCTCCGCAGTTAGTTCTTATGAAGTTCTCACTACAGAGTGTGTGCTTTGCTAAACTTCATTCCTTTCTAGTTTTTGCAATTAGCAGGTATTGATTTTTTAAATGTCATGTCGAGTAAACACTAAATATTTCTGAAATACCGATGACTGGTTGATTATGAGGTCTCTGCATGCTCTAGACCGTTCATATTTAAGAGCTAAGAAAAGTAGTCAGCAGCTTATAAACTCCTGTCTGAAGCAAGGACATTATGAAAAAAAAATCCTAACCCCACCCCCTCCTCACTGCATGGGGTTCTTTCCATTAGATGAACTCTGGTGATATATTTAATCCATCACACAGGTCCACCTTTTTTTTTTTTTTATAAAAAAGAGACCAGATAAATCTTATGCTTTTATTTTTAAAATACTCAATAGACTATCAACTACACAAGAAATACCTTTGGGTGTGCTCATGCATGTCTTTAGTCCCAGCACTCAGGAGGCAGAGGTAGAGGTTGGCATTCAGTTCGAGGCCACCTTGAGACTACATAGTGAATTCCAGGTCAGCCTGGGCCAGAGCGAGACCCTACCTTGAAAAACAAAACAAAACAATTACAACAAAAATGCAAAGCTCTAAAATTTCCATAGGAAACCAACCATTAGAATAAAAGCAATTAGGGTTTTTGTAGTCAAACTTTCCTTGCTTGGGACAAGGGACCCAACAAAAAGCAACTTGTGGAGGAATGTGTTTATTCAGGCTTACAGACTCCAGGGGAAACTCCATGATGGCCAGGAAAAGGACAGCATGAGCAGAGGGTGGACATCACCTCCGCCACAGCACTGCAAACAGCATCTGGAAGGTGTGCCAAAAACACTGGCAAGGGGTAGCTGGCTTATAACACCCATAGGCAGGCCTCCAACAACACAGCTCCAACAAGGTTCCAAAATTGCCATCAGCTGGAGATGAGGAATTCATTCAGAAAACATATATTTGCTGGGGGACACCTGAATCAAACCATCACAGGGTCTTTAACAATGAGCTTTTCACAAAACACTGAAAGTACAACAAATATTAATACAGAATTTTTCAACTTTAAAAGCTTTTGCTATGTGATACACTGCTAAGAAGTAAAATGTAGGAGAAATGTGGCAAAATGCATTTCTGATGAGTGAATGTTACCTGTAATATTAATATATAGTCTTTAAAATATCAATAATAGTAAATCAAGTAGCACAATTTTAAACTCCAAGAAAGAGGTCAACAGATATGTGCCCAAAAATATGAAAATTTCCAAAAGAATGTGAAAGAATCTTCAATGTGATTTGTCATTGGGGAATTTCAAATTGAAAGGAATGGTAATGTTCATATTATAATGGTGATTTTTT
>PVHP010055542.1:0-10113 GCA_004024765.1 Zapus hudsonius | reverse complement strand
GCTCCATTTATTTGTGCCTACAGTGGGGCTGAACATCATGGTGTGGAAGAGGTGGTGTTCATTCATTGTGAACAGCAAGCAAAGATAGAAAATACTTACATTCTGGGCTTTCTCCTTTTTCCCTGTTTATTCTATCTTGCCTTTAGCCCATAGAATGATGCAGTCTAAGACCAGGTATGGTGGCACACACCTTTAATCCCAGCACTCAGGAGGCAGAGGTAGGAGGATCACCATGAGTTCAAGGCCACCCTGAGACTACAGAGTGAATTCCAGGTCAGCCTGGTATAGAGTGAGACCTTACCTCGAAAAACCAAAAAAAAAAAAAAAAAAAAAAAAAAAAAGAATAATGCAGCCTAGATGCAGGGCGGTTCTTCCTCCTTTAGTTAATCCTCTCTGGAAACCATCACAGATACACCCAGAGGTGTGCTTTCCTGTTTCATAGACTCTCCTAAATCCAATCAAATTGATAACAGAATTAACCATCATATAAAGCAGACAGTTCAGTCATCCCCTCCAACACCATCAAAAATGAACAGCCAGAGCTCAACCTGGCAGCCTGCTCCCCCTTTCCTCAAGTTTCAGTATCACGTTTGCAGAGGAGACAAAAACATTACTATAGTTTGGCAAACTTAATCCTATTAAAGAAGTGAAAAATATTAACAACTGATACATGAACTTTTCTCTGAGGAGACAGACCAAAGTTATAATTCCACCAAAGTCCAGTGTGGAAATTGAGTTTAATAGGGTTACTTACAAAGAGAGTGGGTGAGGGATTACTTCCAGGAGCATAGGTAACCCCCCATCCCCACCAACAGTTGCATCCCTAGAACATTTCACCCCAGAAAGGATGAGGATTTTTCCAAAGCTACATACACAGAGTCCCCACCTTCAGTTAACTTTCCACTCTCTAGACATGTTCAGAGACAACATGTAGCTAGGGTAGAATTACATGAGGTGCAGGAGTAAGTGGCTGGAAATCTCAGGTGAGGGTCTGATAATGCACAGACCCTTCGTCTAGTAGGGAAGGGTCAATAGACCTGATCATTTCCAGGTATTCATAGCTGCTTTGACAAAGATGATAATGGCTGTTAATTTCAGAGGACAGCATTTTACAACCCCCTCCTTGTTCTACAGAGTTGGGGACCAAATGAGATAGCAGAGTGCTTTTTAAATTTGGTGTAATGACAGTATATCTATTATAGAGTATTATGCAGGTTTGCTACAACACAGATCTTTTTTTTTTTTTTTTTCGAGGTAGGGTCTCACTCTAGTCCAGGCTGACCTGGAATTCACTATGTAGTCTCAGGGTGGCCTTGAACTCAGAGCAATCCTCCTACCTCTGCCTCCCGAGTGCTGGGATTAAAGGTGTGCGCCATCACGACCGGCTCAACACAGATCTTTTTATAGTTTTTCTTCTCGTTTTCTATTTTAAGAGAATGAATCTTAGCTCTATCATGGAAGATTACTGTATTAGAAAACAAAACTGAGAATTAGGAAACTTAGATACTGATCCTGACTTCATGGGCTGTAAAGTTCCATATAAGCCTGCTTGTTTCTACTAATACCAATAACTAGGAGTGTACTAACATTAAACCTTTAAAAGTTTTATTTATTATTTATTTGCAAGGAGAGAGAGAGGGAGACAGAAAGAGAGATAATGGGCTTTCCAGGGCCTTTGCCACTACAAATGAATTCCAGATGCATGCACCACTTTGTGCATCTGGCTTTATGGGCTACTGGGGAATCGAGCCCTTGGCCATCAGGCTTTGCAAGCAATTGGCTTTACCTGCTGAGCCATCTCTCCAGCTCAGAGTTAAGCCTTTTATGTTCACTAGTTTATTCAGTCATCATGTCAACTTGTTGGGGGTTATTACTCTCATTTAACAGGGGAGGGAAATGAGGATCTGAGTGACTCACATAACATCATTCCTCTAATCCAGGTTTCAAGTACTCAAACCCAGGCTTGTACAATCCCAAAGTGACTACCATTGCACATTACTTTTTTAGTAGTAACCTAAACTGTAATAAAAGCATGGTGTATATAAAAGTAATTGCTAGACAATCATCTGCTTTGTCCCTCTCAAAAATGATAGAACCAATCATTTAACTCAGGGGCTACAGCAAATCTGAACAGCCACTTAATCCAGCCTCTTTAGGAAAGCAGTGCTTAGTATGAAGTTCAGAACAGGACCAAAACTGATAAACCAGACATCATAGCTCAAAAATCAAAGATCTCTGATTTGCTTTGTGATTTTTCCTGGGAGAAGCAAGCAAATGTCTATTCACCCCAGACAGGGCACCAAAGATAGACTAAAGAAACAATTGCACCAAGTTAGTATGGTGAACCAGAATTTATTAGGAGCATGGATAAGAAATTGTTTACAGGAGCATGGATACCTTAAAGGCAGCTGTCCACCCCAAACACAGTTGATGACTCATAAAAGCTGTGTGCCTGGGGCTCTGTGCCCACCTTGCAGGCAGCTTCACTCAAGAGTCTCCTCTTCCCCATTGCTTACTGATTATTTAACCCTGGGGAAGGGCCTTGGGAATCTTGCAACTGTTTGAGCTTCCTGAGTCTTGGGAGCCTTCCTTTTCCCTCTAGGAAGGGGTTTTCAGTGAGGAGAAATAGCTACACAGCACCAAACAATTCCTTGTATGGGGAGATACTATCAGATACAAGGAACATCAAAGGATTAGGAAACTGAGTCTTAGAGACTTGATGGGCTAAAACAGAGATTTAGTGTCACATAAACACGGAAGTCTGGAGAGAAAAGCTTTAATGTCAGACAAGTGGTTCCACGATACCACTAGGATTCATGTTCTTTCCATGTCTCTGATCTACCAACTCCAGTGTTTCTTTATGACAGCTTCCTTTATGGTTTCAAGAAGGCTATAGTAGTTCTAAGCATCTTATCTTCACACCACCAATGTCCACAGGCAGAAATGGAGATATTCTTATCCTTGTGCAAAAGCAAGAAGGACAGGACTCACTCCTGTGCCATTGGACAGAATAGGATCATATTTTATTTTCTAAATCCATCTCCAAAAGAGAACAGAAATACCAGGAGTAGTTTAAACTAGTTAGGATTTACTCCCATGTGGATGAGATGGGGCCAGCCTTTTCAGTGGTCTTGTAAGGGAATGAGGATTCTGCCACACTGTGGTTCTGATGGTCATAAAGGAGGAATTGTGACTGCTTATGATTTTTGACATGTTATCTTACCAAAATGCATATTTTCTGAAGCCCAGGCTGGCCTCAAAGTTGCTATGTAACTGAGGCTGGCCTTTAACTCATTCTTTTGCCTCCACCTTACAAGTACTGGGATTACAGGTGCATGCCACTACACCTGGCAAATGATATTTGAACCAAAAGTCAAGTAATATTCAGGTGTGATGGTGCATGCCTGTTGTAATCTTATCACTGAGGAGGCTCAGATTGGAGGATTGTCAGTTTGAGGCCAGCCTGGACTACACAGGTAGGACATGTCCCTCAGTCAATCAATAAGCCAACTTTGTATTAATAAATTGCTATTTCTTTTTACACAATTATATCAAAAACCCTTGTCAGAAAATTGAGACTGGTGTGGTGGTGCACACTTTTAATCCCAGCTTTCAGGAGACAGAGATAGGAGGATTGCTGTGAATTTGAGGTCAGCCTGAGACTTCATAGTGATTTCCAGGTTAGCCTGAGCTAGAGGGAGACCCTATATTAAAAAAAAAAAACACTCAATGACAATAACAAAAACCTAACGTTTTGGGCTGGAGAGATTGCTCGGCAGTTAAGGCGCTTGCCTCCAAAGTCTAATGACTTGGGTTAAATTCCCTATTACCCACATAAAGCCAGATGCACAAAGTGGCACATGCATCTGGAGTTCCTTTGCTGTGGCTAGAAGCCCTACACATTTATTTTCTCTCTCTCTCTTTCTCTCTGCTTGAAAATAAATAAAATATATAAAAAGAAAATGATATGTTTTTCTCTCCTTTGTATTTATTTTACTAGGGTAAGGGCTCACTTGGGCTCCAAGCTCACCAATTCAGCTAGTCAGGCTAGGCATCTTGTCCTGAGGATTCCCGGTCTCCACCTCCTGTGTTTTGTTTGGACTTGCAGGTAGCCGCCATACTCACTCAACCTTTCTGTGGGAACCGGGGATCAGAAGTCCAGTCTTCAGGAGATGAGGCAATCACTTTGCTGACTGAGCCGTCCATCTCTCCAGCCTCAACATGCTTAATGCTGGCAAGAATGTATCGAAATACTGTCATTCATTATCTGTAACGCTGTAACTAACACTGAACCTTTCAGAAATTTGTTTGGCAAATATGTATTCTTGGCACCTATTAATTTTACCAGAAGTCAACCCTAAACCAAGGGGGAAAAACGATCAGCATGAAGACATTAATGCAGATGTTATTCAAAGTAGTGAAAAGTTGGCAGTGACTAACTGTGGGGAGGAGGCATTGGTGTGGAGTCAGGTGAACCTGAACACGGGGGATCTGGCTTCTTGCACCTGTTTGAGGCAGACCTTTGCACCCCTCTGAACACAGATGGCACATTGTATTTCTAGGATCATTTGAGGATTGTGTTATAACTATAGGTGAAACAATATTGTAAAATAAAGTCCGTTTTTAAAAGTCCAAGATGACTTTTAAATATTTCCTGTTTCCTTTTTCTCTTCCGTGAGAAAACTTTTCCCCTCTCATTTTGAGATTCTGGTCTAGGTTTGCCAAAACTTAACTTTGTTACCACTTTTTTTTTTTTTGCGTGTGTTGATAGATTTTTCACATATTTTTCTTGGAGTTTCCTTCTTTCTAGCTTTCTTTCTGCACACTGGCCTTGGTGTAAGTGCATTGCTCTTCCCTTCCCACACTGACAGAGTCAATATTCCCTGAAGGTCCCTCATCGAATCTCCGTATCTATTTTGTGTCTTAAAATTGCCTTGCATTGATTCTCCTCCTCACCATCCTCTTCATCTCTTTATCCCACAACTGCCCATCAATCTTCATTCTGAAGGCTGAGAAAGACCTTCAGTTCATTAACTGGCTCACCCATTCTCCTCCTGTCTGGAGAACTGCTTATCTCCACACACAGCCTTTGCAAGAATATTGAGATGTGTGCAAACTCATGAGAAAGCATAAAGTTCGAGTCAGAAAGCAGGTAGGGGGCCAGAGAGGTTGAGGAGCTTCAAGGTCATGCCATAGGAGCAGTCTGGTTTGGGATGCTCTGACAGGTACAGCAGCTAGTGTCACTGCTGGATATTGTCACTAAAAGCAGATGCAACCTGTTTCAGTGCTCTATGCACTAGGCTGATTATCAAAGCTGGGGCCGTTAGGCTGGTGTCCATATCCTCCCTGCCATGGGTGGTATATTGGTTATTTTTCTGTCACCATACTTGAAGCAGCTGAAATAAGGAATTTATAAAGAGTACAGGTTTATTTTGGCTCACAGTTTTCGAGGTTCCAGCCCACGATGAGCAGGGCTGTGGTGAGACAGCACGTCAAAGCAGTTCATGGCAGAGCAAAAGCAATCACCTCATGGACAGAAGACAAAAAGAAGTTGGGTGTTATAGCCAGTTCCACAGTGCTTCTGGGATGAACATCCAACCAGACAGTGTATGGAAAGAAGGGTTTGATTTCAAGCTTACAAATCCAGGAGAAGTTTTATCAATGGTGGAAGGAACGGTTTGCATACATTCAAACAGAGAGAGAAAAAACAACATACAGCCAGCTAGCAAACATCCGAAGCAGCAAGCAGGATGCCCAAGGCTCAGACCTCTCTGCTTACTTTTGGGCTGGAATTTAGATCCCTCCCAGTGACATACCCGACCTATAGCAGGAGTCTACCTGCTAGGGGCTGAAGCTACAAACTCAATTTGAACAAAACACCTGAGTCTATGGGGGACATACATTCAAACTACCATACTAGGATCCCTCTAGGATTTCCTCTTCAAGGGTGTGTCTTCAATGATCTAAAGACCTCTCTCTAGGCTCTGCATCTCAAAGTTGCCACCATCTCCCGATAGTGTCACCCCTGGGACTAAGCCTTTTAAGACACAAGCCATTGGGAAACCAATATCCAACCTTTAGCAGAAGGACCTCTTAGCCTCCCATGGTGGAAGATGATATGATCCAGATGCCAGCAAGGGGTGAAGGTGTCTGAAATAGGAAGAATGTTCAGTTCAGATAGGTTAATAAAGACAAAGCCAGTGTCCTCTGCACCTGTTAGGATCCTGAGTATCCTAAGTCATATGGCCTCGATGTCATACTTGGGACTGGGGGTGCTCTTGATTTTTGAAGGAAAGAATTTGGTCAAGACATGAATAGTTTAAGCAGAACTGTATTTGGCAAAGCAAAGCATATACCCCAAAGATAGCCTGGGTTACCCCCCTGAGGGGGAGGAGGGGCCCAGTGAGGTCTTCACTGTATTAGTATAGAAGTTTTAATGAACATTAGAAGGTGGGTGGCATATTTGTGGGATGGTCCGTTTCCCTCCCAAATAGTGGTAGATGTCATCTCCCTTTTAGGGTGTCTTTTCCCATGATCCTCTGGAAAAGCCTTTACAGGTGTGTGTGTGTGTGTGTGTGTGTGTGTGTGTGTGTGTGTGTATAAACCATAGTGCAAGTGAAATTATAATGAAGTCAGGGTCTTCTGAAGATGAGGACCCTTGGCATACGTGTGTGGGAAAATGCCCTTAGTTTCTGAGACAGTGAGAACAATTTATGAGCCTCGTCAAGGAAGGTCTATCCACAGAGAGGCACTCCGACCCCCAGGAGACACATCAGCCAGAGGCAGCTATAATTTTCCTTGGCTCCCTCATATCTAGCTTTTGGTTCACCAGCTATTGTACTATTGTTCTGCACTGTAAACCTCTTCCTTCAAGTAGAATTCACCTGCGCAGACTTTTCTGTCTTTTCATAAGCAATTCTCCAGATCTTCATTGTATTCAAGGTAAGAGGGTAACTTTCACCTTTCTCTTGTTAATATAATGACCTTGCCTATGGAAGGTTTTCCTTGTATTTCTCTTCATAAAAGCAGCTTTTCTGTAAAGGCTTTGTATCAGTTATCTTCTCATTGCTGGGACAAAATACCTGACAAAAATCAGTCTAAGGGAGGACTGATTTATTTCAGCATTTAGTTCAAGGTTCCAGTCCATCTTGGCAGGAAGACAGGATAGCAGGAGCTTGAGGCAGCTGGTCACATTCAGCACAGTATGATGAATACTACTGCTCAGCAAACTCTCTCCTCTTTAGTTAGTCCAGGTCTCCAGCCCATGGAATGGTGGTTCCACTCCCTGTTAAGGTGGATCTTTCCACCTTAAAGAACCTAGTTAAAATAATCTCAGGTCCTGTACATAAACCATCACAGGCTTCCACTGATTATTCTCAAGCAATCTAGTTTCCTTGTCCCCTTCCAGCCCTGCCCCCCCCCCCACATCCCACACAACACAGATGTTACCTCAGTGGATTTTCCCATCAAATTCAATATAACCTCTCACATCTTTGCCCCCAGTACCTAGGACATCGGCCCAACATACACAATGCTTTAATACATAAAATTGGTTAAATGATGAATAAATGCATGAATTCATGTTACTTCTTTCTGTATATTTTGTTCAGTATTTTATCTAAAAATTTTAATTAGCAGATGCAGTATAACATCTCATGATGACTTTTTTCAAACAAAAGTAGTTAGTTTTGTTGATTTCCCCCATCTCCTTTTAGGTGGTATATTTGCAGGAGCAAAAAGTAGTGAAATTGTCTTTTCAATAAAGAATACTCATTACCTAGATGAGATTCATTTTGCTGTCATTTCAATGCTTTATAATACCTCCTTAAATTACAGACAATTCTTTATCAAGCTGCACACCAATTTTGGTTTAGAAAAAGGTAATTCCCGTGATTATCAGAGGTAACACATACTTCTTGAAAAGCTGTAAAAGTGATATCTGCAAATTTATTCTCACAAAGAAAAAAATAAGCCCCCTTTTCTGGTGTTACCCATCTGTTTCTTGGCATCTTACTATTTTTGAGCACATGTGAGTGGCAATTTCAGGTGGGTCTTTAATGTTAGAGTGATGCCTTCTTGCTGTTGGGGATTTCCCTGTTAGATGTTCCCTTTATGGGGCCACCATCAATTTCTTCCTGTTGAGAGTCTATGTCTGTGGATTCTGAAGAATTTACACTGTAATCCTTCCTTAGCTAAATGATTTTCCACCTGTTGGAACACTTTTGTTGTAAAAAAAATTGTCTATGGTTGGTTGGTAGGGTTAGATGGGCCACAGCTCTCTCGTTGCATCCCGAAAAACACAAACACATGGCTGAGATCCTGGCAAGAGAGGAGCCACCACAGTCATATCGTGGAGGATCCATATGGAACCCAGCAGACAATGGCAGATGAACAAGGGACCCATAGCCACAGCCATTCAATCAACACAGGATAGGCCAATGAGACAGAAACCAAGGATTTTTGACACAAAGACCCCTAAGCTCACAACATTAAAGCAGCCTTAATACTCACCCACCACGACTCAGGGAACTGAGCGGAAGACGGGGCGGAAAGATTGTGAGAGCCGTGGTGGGGGAGATGGCCCAGAGGCATGGCACCCTTCAGTAACAACACACTTGGGTCAGGAAGACTGGGCTGAGTACTAGGCTATCCAGGATCCCCTGCCACAAGGACTAATACAGACAGCCCACGGAGGATCCTGCCTTTGTATTTAGATCCTCACATAAACCTTTGAATGTTTTCAAGATAGATTGAATATGGGTTTCTGCACTACATGGGTCACACAGATATTACTTTATTGAGAGGGCATCTATAAACTTCTTTCCTTATTCAGGACTGCACAAATGGTCTCATATGAGAGGGTACTTTAACAAGAATGTGTTAGGATTCTCCCATGGATATGCTCTTGTTCACTAACCTGAAAGCCCTTGAACTCAGGCCTTCTGGGTTTTTATGGTGGCTTTATTAAAAAAGCATAGTCGATCTTTAGTAATCAGCTCAACCTTGAGCCCCAGAGCTCAGGGGTGGGAATGAATTCTTTGGTCACATGCTTGGCTTCTTTCTCAACCAGCCTCATTCTAAAGCTACTCAAGACACCAATCATCTCATTAGCATGAAAAAATTCTGTTTCCACTCCAGAAATTCCAAGGATTTCAGGACCTATTGATACAGAATAGGAGAAAGCTAGGCAGGTTTCAGCCAGGGATAGAGAGAGGCCCAGAGGAAACCAGAAGATGTCAAACACCCAATCTCATCTTGACACAAGAACGAACACTCCTAACTTGTATTAGAACTCATGTCTGACATTGGCCTATGACGCCCCCTGCTGTCGACAGTCAAACATGCTATGATCCCAGCCCCCACCCCCCCCCAGGTATGGGCAGACTCTATGATCCATCCTCCAGACCTAATAACAAATCAGATCCTTCCCCACCCACCTGAACTAAACCCTGGAAAGGTGGCAGCCTGGTGGGTCTTTGTCTCCTCTTTTTCCCCTGAGATCTTCTCTACTCCTCTGGTGTGGTCTCAGCTTCCCCCACGTGAGTCTGGGTTCCCAGCTCCACTCAGCCACCTGGCCTGGTGGGAAAGGAGACTTAACCCTGTCTTTTAATGTCTTTTTAATTCTAGTCTCTCAGCTCTATCTGTCTCATGGTCTCTCATTTACATGTGTAGATTCCCACTCAGGATCTGCCTTGTGGCTCTCCCATTTTTCTGCTTCCCCCTGAGAAAGCACGAGGCTGAGGACAGGTGTGTCCCCTCTTTAATCCCAGTCTCCCTGTCTGTCTGTCTCAGGGTCCCTCAACTCACCATGTGTGGATTCCTACTCTGGACCTGCCACATGGGTGCTTTCATGGGTTCGAAGCCCCCCTAAAATCTTTCCTCACGGCTGTCCATGTGTTCGCAGCCTCTTCTCAACTTCACTTTCTAAGCCTCAGTTTCTCCAGCTCTCCCGGTTCCCAGCTTCATTCTAACTTTACTCTCTAAGCTTCAATTTCTCCCTAACTTCCACTTTCCTGAAATATGTTTCCACATAAAAATGTTCCAGTCTTCCATTCCAGGTCCCAATTCCCTTTAAATAAACTCCACAAGTTGTGATTTCTCCCCAAATAAACT
>PVHP010055541.1:0-10114 GCA_004024765.1 Zapus hudsonius | reverse complement strand
GGATGGACATTTGGGTTGATTCTAATTCTTGGCTATTATGAATTGAGCTGCTATAAATATAGTTGTACAAATGTTTCTGCGTTGAGATGTGACATCTTATAGATAGATGCCTAGTAGAGGGATAGCTGGGTCCATTGGTAGTCTATGTCCATTCTGTTCAAGAGTCACCACACTGCATTCCAAAGGTTGAACAAGGTTGTAATCCCACCAGCAGTGATTGAGGGTTCCTTTTACCCACATCATCACCAGCAACAATTGTTGTTGGTTTTCTTTATGATTGCCATTCTGAGCAGAGTAAGGTCGTATCTCACTGTGGTTTTGATTTGCATTTCCCTGATGCTTAAGGATGCTGAGCACTTTCTCAAGTGAGAAAAGGCCATTTGTGTTTCCTCCTCTGTGAATTCTCTGTTGAGATCAATGCCCCATTTTGTAAGGGAGCAATTTGGGTTTTTGTTATTAATTTTTTTGAGTTCTCTGTAGGTTCTGGAAATTAGGCCTCTGTCTAAGTTGTAGCTGGTGAAAATCATCTCCCAGTTTGAAGGGGGTCTATTGACTCTGAGAATGGTGTTTTTGTCTGTACAGAAGCTTTTGAGCCTGATCAGGTCCCATTGGTTAAGTGACTGTTGCACTTCCTGGGCTACTGGAGATTTGCTCAGGAAGTTGTTCCCTACTCCTATCTCATGTAGGGTTCGTCCTAATTTTTCTTCCAGGGTGTTCAGAGTTACAGGATTGATATTGAGGTCTTTGATCCATTTGGAGTTGATCTTTGTGCATGGTGCAAGGAGTGGGTCTATTTTCATTTTTTACATGTGTTTATTCAATTTGTCCAGCACCATTTGTTGAAGATGTTATCTTTGGCCCAGCATACATTGTTGGCACCCTTGTCGAAGACTAAGAAGCTGAAGTTAATTGCATTAAAGGCTGGGTCTTCAATTCTATTCCACTGGTCAGAATTTTTCAGCCAATACCATGCTGTTTTAGTTACTATGGCTTTGTAGTATGTTTTAAAGTCAGGTATGGTGATACCTCCTGCGTAATTTTTTTTTTTTTGCTCAGAATAGTTTTAGCTATTTGAGGTCTCTTACCCTTCCAAATAAATTTTGAGATTATTTTTTCAATGTCTGTGAAGAAGGAGGTTGGGATATTTATTGGCATTGTGTTGAATCTGTAGATTGCTTTTGGCAGGATTGCCATTTTTACTATATTGATTCTCCCTATCCATGAGAATGGAATGTCTTTCCATCTCGTCACATCCTCCTCTATTTCCCTCTTGAGTATTTCAATATTTTCCCTATATAAGTCTTTCACTACCTTGGTTAGTGATATTCCCAGGTATTTAATTTTATTTCAGGATATAGAGAACAGGACAGTTTCTCTGATGTCTTTTTCCAAATGTTTGTCTTCTGTATATAGAAAGGCTACTGATTTTTGTGTGTTAATTTTGTATCTTGCCACTCTGCTGAAGGCATTGATCACCTTTAGGAGTTTACTAATACTGCTCTTTGGGTCTGATATATAAAAGATCATGTCATCTGCAAAGAGGGATAGTTTGACTTCTTCCTTTCCGATTTGTATCCTTTTTATGATATTCTCCTGTCTTATTGCTTGGGCTAGAACTTCAAGCACTATGTTAAATAAAAGTTTTGAGAGTGGGCATCCCTGTCTTGTTCCTCAGTTAAGCAGGAACTCCTTGAGTTGTTCCCCATTGAGGATGATTTGTGCTTTAGGAGATCTGTATATTGACTTTATCATGTTGAGGTATAGGCCATCTATGCCTATTCTTTCCAGGGTTTTGAACATGAAGTGGTGTTGAATTTTGTCAAAAGCCTTCTCAGCATCAATTGAGATGACCATGTGGTTTTTGCGGTTGAGTTTGTTAATGTGGTGAATTATATTTATCGATTTGCATATGTTGAACCATCCCTGCATCCCAGGGATGAAGCCAACTTAGTCAGGGTGAATTATAGTCTTGATGTGGGTTTGTTTTCGGTTTTCTAGAACTTTGTTTAGGATTTTTGTATCCAAGTTCATCAGGGATATGGGTCTGTAGTTTTATTTTCTTGTTACATCCTTGCCTGGTTTAGGAATTAGGGCGATGGTAGCTTCATAAAAGGAGTTTGATTGCCTACCCTCTTTTTCTATGCCCCTGACAAGCTTCAAAAAGAGAGGTTTCAGTTCTATGATGAAGGTTTGTTAGAATTCAGCTGAGAAACCATCTGTACCTAGACTTTTCCGTTTGGGGAGATTCTTGATTACCAATTCAATTTCTGTGATTGTTATTGGATTGTTTAGGATCTTTATCTGCTCTGGTCTGAGCTTTGGAAGTTGGTAGGTGTCCAGGAATTGATCCATTTCTTCCAGGTTCTCTAATTTTGTGGAGTAGAGGTTTTGGAAGTATGACCTGATGATACTTCCAGTCTCTCCTGAATCTGTTGTGATCTCACCCTTGTCATTTTGTATTTTGTTAATTTGGGCCTTCTCTGTTTTTCGTTTGATTAAGTTGGCCAGGGGTTTGTCGATCTTATTGACTTTTTCAAAGAACTCTTTGATTTGACTATTTTTTAAATTGTTTTCTTTGTTTACAAGTCATTAATCTCAGCACTGATCTTAATTATTTCCTTGTGTCTCGAGCTCCTAGGGTTGAATTTTTCCATCTGTTCTAATGACCTTAGGTGGGAGGGTAGCTGGTTGATTTGAGACCTCTCTATCTTTGTTATGAAGAAATTTAGTGCAATGAATTTCCCCCTTAGGACTGCCTTCATTGTGTCCCACAAGTTCTGAAAGGTTGTGTCCTCATTATCATTTGCTTCTAGGAAATTCTGGATTTCCAGTCTGATTTCTTGTTTGACCCATTCATTGTTCAGGAGCAAGTTGTTCAGTCTCCAAAATCTGTTGAAATTTTTGGATCCTCTCCCGTTGTTAATTTCTAGCTTTAATGCATTGTGGTCTGATATGATGAAGGGGATTACACTGATCTTTCTGAATTTGTTGAGGGATGATTTATGGCCCAGTACATGGTCAATTTTGGAAAAGGTTCCATGAGGTGCTGAGAAGAATGTGTAATCTGTGTCCTTGGGATGGAATGTTCTGTAAATGTCTGTTACCCCTAGTTTGTCTATGGTGCCATTTAGCAACTTTATTTCCCTGCTTGTCTTTTGTTTGGACAATCTGTCTAGTGATGACAGTGGAGTGTTAAAGTCTCCTACTATGGTGTTGTTGGTATCTATATCTGCTTTGCTTTTGAGTAATTTATGCTTAATGAACTGAGGGGCCCTTGCATTTGGTGCATACATATTTACTATAGTGATGTCTTCCTATTGTATCGTTCCCTTGATGAGTAGGAAGTAACCATCATCATCCTTTTTTATTGCTGTTTAAAGTCTATTTTGTCAGATATTAGAATAGCTACACCTGCTTTTTTATTATTCCCCCATGCCTGGAAAATTGTTTTCCACCCTTTTACTCTCAGTAGGTTGCTGTCTTTAGTGATAAGGTGTGTTTCTTAAAGGCAACAGATGAAAGATTCCATTTTCCTGATCCAACCTGCGATCCTGTGTCTTTTTATAGGAGAGTTGAGTCCATTTACATTCAAGGTTATAACTGTGAGGTTTGCTTTAAACCCTGCCATGTTGGAGAGAATTTGGAGGTTGTTATCTGAGCTGTTGTTGTTGTCTCTTTGGTGTTGCCTTGCTTGTTCTCTGTTCCTTTCTTGAGGCCAGATATTTGTCTCATCTACATGGGATATCTTGTGAAGTATCTTCTGAAGGTTTGGCTTTGTGTTCAAGTAATTTTAGAGCTGGTTAATTTCATGGAATACTTTCATTTCTCCATCTATTATGATGGATAACTTTGCTGGGTACAATAGTCTAGGTTGGAGTCCGTACTTCTTTAGGCCTAGGATCGCTTTGTTCCAAGCTCTACTGGCTTTTAAAGTTTCTCTGGAGAAGTCTGAGGTGATTCTGATGGATTTTCCTTTATACGTGAGTTTCCTTTCTCTCGTTGCTCTAAGGACTCTCTTTATCCTCAATACTTGGCATTGTAACTAAGATATGTCTTGGGATGTTCCTCTTTTGGTCCAATTTGTTTGGGGTCCTCCGTATCTCTTTTATATGTACAGGACTATCTCTTGCCAAATATGAAAAGCTTTCTTGAATAATTCTGTTGAAAATATTTTCTATGCCCCTAGCTTGGTTTTCTTCTCCTTCTGGGATCCCCATGATCCTGAGATTAGGTCTTTTTATGGTATCCCGCCTTTCCCTTGAGTCTTGTTCACTTGCTCTTTTGAATTTTGTCAAGTTTCTGATTTCTCGTGAATTCTCCTCTGTTTTGTCTTCCATGTCTGAGGTTCTGTTTTCCCAGTGGTTAATCCTGTTAGTAAGAGATTCTAGGGACATTCTTATTATTTCAATATGGTTTTATTTCAATATGCAATTTCTTTTTGTGTTGCTTCTATCATCCTGTTGAGATGTGTTTTTATTTTAAGGTTTGATTTAATTACTTCTTCCTGACAGTCATTTTTATATTTGCAGATGTCTTCAGTTAATTTGGAAAGCTTGTTTTTGATACCTTCAGTTTGCAGGTTTGTCTTTAGTTCTGATATGTCTCTTCTGAAGTCCATTAGGTTCTCCTCGATTATATTAAGCCTGGTGGCAAAACTACTGAGCTGACTTTGAACTCTTTCAATATGCTGGTCCATCTTTTCTTGCATGACTGACATTAAGATCTTCTCAAGATCTGTGCCAGTATGAACAGGGTTTAGTGTCTTGTCTTCCTGGGCCTGCCTCTGCTCACTCTCTTTAGTGGCATTATTGTTGCCATTTGGTGTGGTTTCCTCAGCTGGTGATATATTCTTGCATTGAGGTCTGCCCATTTTAATTCCAGTTGAGGTGATTGGTGGGATTCCTTTTATCTGATTTCACTTTGCTAGTGTGTTCTGGGAGTACACTGGACTGCACAGGTAGGGTTGGGCACTCACTTGTTTAATCTGTGAGTGTGTGTGCCCTCAGATCACTGACTGGACTCTGATGGTGATACTGGGGGTACCCTGCTAGAGGAGGGTGTGGGGCTGTGGGCAGAGGGTGGGGTGCCAGGTCCTATGTAGCCTGCTAGGTTGTATAGGGCCCCTTGGGGGTAAGGTACAATGGGGTAGGGAGTCAGCTGCCTGTCACTGCCGCCCAGGGACTATTTATCACATGGGGAAACCATGGGAACCAGGTTGCCAGAAAACCATAGGAGCTGGAGGGCACGCAGGGAAACTGCAGGACCCAGAGCTTCAGGATACCTCAGGGACCAGCGCTTGGGTTTTACGAAGAATCGGTGGGCAGGGCTACCATGGGGAGCCAGGGTTGGGGAAACTGTGGGGGCAGACAGGCGGGGACAATCACAGGGGTAAGGGCTCAAGGAAGCCTCAGGGTTCGGTGGGCAGAAAGTACCACAGAGGAGGGAAGAAAAAGAAAAGGGAAGAGAAAAAAGAGGAAAAAAATAAAGAAAAATAAAATTTAAAAAGGGAATAAACAAGAAAATAGACTAGCAAAAATCTAAAGGGAGGGGCCGGGCAGACGTGCTGGAGATGTAGAGGCCAGGGGGAGGGGCTATGTAAGAGCCCAGTTCCCAGTTGGCAGGAAAAAAAAGTAAGCAAGGAAATAGATTAGCAAGGGCATGGAGGGGTGGGGCAGATGCGCTAGATACCCGGAGGCCAGGAAGAGGGGCTACGTAAGAGCCCAGGTTCCGGTTGGCAGGCCAAAAACAAAACAAAACAAAACAAAACAAAACAAAAAAAAGAAGAAGCAAGGATATAGATTAGCAAGATCCTGGAGGGGCAGGGCAGATGCGCTGGAGACCCAGAGGCTGGGGGGGGGGGGCTACGTATGAACCCAGGTCCCCGGTCAGCAGGCCAAAAGCAAAACAAAACCAAGCCAAACAAAACAAACTAACAAACAAATAAAAAAAGTAAGCAAGGAAATGGATTAGCAAGGGCCTGGAGGGGCAGGGCAGATGTGCTGGAGGCCCGGAGGATGGGGAGAGGGGTTATGTAAGAACAAGAGAAAAAAAAAGTTGAAAATGAGAGACACGCAAGGGCCTTGGAGGAATGGTAACACGCAGAGGGCAGGAGGGACAGGGAAGGAGCCCAAGGGAAGCCGGCAGAGGCTGGTGGCCTCTGGCGGCCAGCAGGCTGAGGCTGCTCCAGCAGGGCTTGCTGGCTCCTGACCACTCACTGCCTCCGGCGAGCACTGGTCCTCGATGGAGGCTTCCAGTGGTGAGAATCCTGTGCTGGGAGATGTCTGGAGCTCAAAGCGTGACCGCAGCTTGTGTCTACGACCTGGATCCCCGCTGAAAACCCTGACCCTTGTTTCCCAAGGGATGCAGCGTGTCTGCTAGTCAGCCATCTTGAACCAGAACCTAATCTCTAATGATTTTAGACATTGCCTCTTTGAGAAAACAAAGAGAGCAGGTATAACATCCATCTATCATACATCCCGAAAGTCTTGAATTCTAACAGAAATATAGCTCCTGAATTCTAGAAAGTTCCTAGGACTTACACTCATTGATCAAGCTGAGTCATACAACCATCTCATGCCCAGAGAATAGAGGAAAATGCTGGCAATCAGACAGACCTGGATCAAGTGCTCACCCTCAAATCATGAGCCACTGGGAAGGAACAAATTTTCATAAGAAAACAAGGCTATTGTTACCTTGAAAGACAGAAGAGTAGACTCTGAAACAAAATAAATGAATGCTTATTGCATGCAGTGAGAAGAGCTATGACTTTCCCAAACATTAAGTACAGATAAAGGAAAACAGGTCACCCTCGCCATGCTATGTTGAATTTTGGTTCATTGGGGTCAGAGAAAGTATTTTTCAGAGGGACCAGGAAATGCCTTGTTTTTTATGTGCAGACTTATATCAGGTTACCTCAATGTCCAAATATACAATGTCAACTGAGAAAAATACCTAATAAAAAGTCTACTATATGAATTCAATAATCCTTTAAAATAACTATTAACCATAAGAAAGCATGCATGCAGACTTTCAGGTATGTTTCAGACATCTTATTCAATAATTTTCATTGCCCACAAGGATTCTTCAGCACTTCCTTGGGTTCATGGCTCAGAGAATTATTAAGAATTACTTTGCCAGCAAATAAGTGGTGTCTGTTAATAAAAAAGGCAAACAGCAAATACTCTGTGAAACCACTCCATGAAAGAGACAGAATTAGAGCTGGATAGTGTGGGGGAAGGATACTGCATTGCAGTGAAGGGGAGGGTACCCTGGCTTCCTTTGGTGAGCACTTTAGAGGCCAAGGATAGACCAGCCCGGCAGCAGAGAGACATGGACTGGGTAGTGATGGCTCAGATTTTGCAAAGTCAGGAAATTAGCTTTGGCCTTGTGTTCCCCTGTCTGCTAAATGTGCATATTACTAAATGTATTCTTAGGAAACTAAATGTATTCCAGGAAATTCTCCTGGGTCTACAGTGTTTGTGGAATTACACTAAATTTATTTCAGGGTAGCAGCCTTAGAATGTATATAAGCTTTTTAAGGCTCCACTGAGTCTCATATGGGGAATAAGCAGAGAACCAAACCCTGTGTTAACCACTTTACATGTAAAGGAAAATGGACATAGAAACCAAGCGTGAAAATGCTGCTCAAAACAGCTTGCTCTTTTTTTTTCTTCAGATGATTATCCAGGTACTGCAAAACCAAATCCATAAGAGTTGGTTATTTATTAATGCTGCCCTGTTGTTAAGATGATTCCTGACTTAAAGGGCCCTCAAAAATACTGGTATTGTGACTCTAGGAGGCACATGACCATCATCTGCTTCTCTGCTGGGCTCCTCTCCCTTGGCTATTTGGATGGTCCACCACTGAGTATGCACTGTGCACAGAAAGCCCTATACCATTTTCTATACGGAAGACTGTGACAGGGGAAAGAAACTGAAGCCAACTAGAGCTGATCAAGCCACATACTGTGTCATGAATCATTTTCTCACATAACTCTTCCAAACACACTGATGTTAAGGTATGACTATCTTCATCTGGACAGAGTGAGACTCAAGAGAGATGAAATGACCTTCTTAAGCACACACAGTTTACAGTGGCTGAGTTGAGAGCCAAGTGAAAGTCAGAGTCCCAAGTCTATGACAGTTTCCATACATTACCCTACTATGACAGACCAGAGCATGAGCATACACACAATAGTGTTGTCTGGCATTTCTCCATGGCTATTGAAATAAATATGGTGGTTAATATCTACTTGTCAACTTGACAGGATTTAGAATCACCATGTAAGCAAATCTCTGGGAATGCCAGATCAGTAAGGAATTTCTAGATAAGGCTTCTAAGTAAAGTGGGAAAACTTGCCCTAACTGTGTGCAGCTCCATTCTATGGGCTGGTGTTCCCCAGACTAAATATAGAGGAGAAAGTAGACTGAGCAGCAAGACTCATGTCCCTGCTTCCTGACACTGGATGGAGAGTGTTTCTGCTATCATACCTCCCCCACCATGATGGGTTGTAACCTTGAACTGTAAGCCACAATAAACCCTTCCCTTGAGTTGCTTTGGTTGAAGCAGTGAGAAAAATAAGGGATAAGAATTCCCAAGGAGCTGATGAAGAGAGGAGCTTACTTTGCCTAGCTCTCCTCTAACTGCAGATAATCAACCCAGTTCCGTCTGATCAATTTTATTTTGAGCTTATGCATTTGACTTTCTATAATATGGAAACCACTAATGTACTTAAGCACATTTAATTTTCCCATAAACTCAGTGAAGTAGGTTCAATTGTTCCTCACTTAACATATGGGTAACCTAAGGAACAAATGAAGTCATTTCCCAACAAGTACCATGGATGAGATTCCAAACGCAAGCCCTCACCTAAATGGCAGCACCCAGCCATGCCTGGTACTTGACAGAACCTTAGACATTTTTCTCAAAACCACTTGCCAGAGAGAATTTCAATTAGATGGTGGTGCCAGCTGCCAGCTGAGCATTCAGAAGCTTCCTGACTCAATTATCAACTTTCCCAGAAGAATGGAGACTCCAACAGGGTCCCTTCTTGCTCAAGGCACCAGCTGCCAAGCAGCAACTGGGTGTTCCCTACAAGATTGAGTGGTGCTGAAGTTGCCAGGTGTCATTAAATTGTCAAATCCCTTCCTGGTGCCCTAGCAGCCTGACACACTAATTGTCAGGTGTTGAAATCAACAAGTTTCAAAAGGTTTCACAATTAAGTTCCCTCTGCCTCAGAGTTCCTCCCACTGGGGATCGGTGGCTCTGTTTCCTTTGCTCAAAGTCTTCCCATGCTTCTACCCCTCTAGTCCATAGAAGCATAGCCAGTACTGTCATGATCGGGGAAGTAAATCATTACAACAAACACACACATAGTACACTTTCAGAATAAAGACATGTTTAAGCCTCCCCTGGTTTATCTGGTATGGAACTATGATCCACCATTATTGTCTGTAAAATTCTGAATAAAAACAAACTGTAACATTTATTTTCCCCTTCGAGTTTGAATCTGAACTGTCTCCCAAAGGCTCATGAGCCTAAGATTTGTTTGTCAGCACATGAGCCTTGAGGAAGTGATTGATAATGGTCATGAGGCCTTGGACCTCATTGGTGTATGGAATTGAATGGCATTATTGGGAGGTGGTAGGAACTAGGAGATGAGGTGCAGTTGGAGGAAATAAGTAACTGAGGACATGTCCTGAAATGGGGTATCTTTACATCTCCTCTCCCCCTCTTTCCTTCTTCTACCTCTCCTCTTCTTCCTCTTCTCCTGACCCCCATTGTCATGAAGTAAGCAGACCAGCTTGACCATGCCCTTCTGTTATATATTTTGCTTTACCACAGGCCCAGAAACAATGGAACCAGACACCATACACTGATACCTCTGGAACTATGATCTGCCACAATAAATCCTTTCTTCCTTATTTTTCTCAGGTATTTTGTCACAGCAATGAAAAATAAACATAGCCCCAACTATCTCAATTCTAAAATTAACTAATTCTCTTTTACCAGGCTGAATTAGCAATATTAATTTTTAATTTTAATTTAATTCTAATTTTATTAATTGGAAACTTTATTGTATTGGCAAATAATGTGTTGGTCCCAATTCCCCTC
>PVHP010055540.1:0-10060 GCA_004024765.1 Zapus hudsonius | reverse complement strand
GCAAAGGAGGGATTCCCTCCTATGCAGTTCACTTTCATTTGTTGTCCATTAAAATGATGGTTTTCCTCAGGTGCAACTGGGGGAGGGATGTTCTCCCTCTCATTATTCCGGCCCTCACACTGATCGTGTTTATGTGGATAACTAACAGCTCAAGTCTATCAGATGCTCTGAGTATTTCTTCTCTTGAGTGTCTGATCACTTGGTGGTGCTACCCTCACCTCAACTCAGTAGGTCCAAACCAAGTTCAAAACTATTCCAGCTTCTTTATGTCTTTTAAATGTGTCCCCAGTCTCACTATGACCTACAATTTCTGTCTTCTTGTGCTTACAGCTTTCTTTCCTATACCTTGCATACATCACAGGGTCCATCCTATCAACTCACGTATTTCCCCTCTTTCTACTCTTTTGCCCTCACTCACCTCTCCTTCCTCATCTCCCATCTGGTTAATATGTACATTAAGGAGAAGACTGTACCTTAGAACTCCTCTTCCCAGAAGAGACATTTTCACATCCTAGGATCCAAATATTGTTTTTTTTTTTTCCCAAAAGGACACAAGGTCATTTCTGACATTTGCCATATGTCTCCATTTAGAAATTTAAAACTAAATGGTACAGACCTCACAAAAATGGTATACAGACCACTTAATTTGCTGTGATTATTAATTGACTTGGAGGATCTCTTCATTTCCCCAAATTTCTACATTTCTCCATTCAAACCTTCCATAACAATAGTAACATGAGCAGAGAGCTTTAGCACAATGTGGAAAACATATTTAAGCATGTATTTACTGGAAAAAGTCCTTAAATGAGCAAAGGGCATCTTTTTGCCTTCTCTTTTCTAGTTACTTAAAAGATATTTTTAAACATACAGTTGTTGACACAATTATAAAAGGATAATAGAAACTTCTGGAATACTTATTTAAAGCAAATATTTAAAATCACAAAGAAAAGTTTCACTCTGCCCACAGCTTTTTAAAAAGGAAATCAGAGAAGGAAGACCTGAAGTTGATGAATGCTGGTTCTTGTCAAAGTAGGAAGTCAATAAATTACTCTAGGAAAGAATAATAATTTATTTAATCTTTCTTTTTTCAGGAGGAAGAAACCGAGGATGGTACATTTATCTTTTCAAACACATGCCCAGACGTATAATACTATGTTTTGGATGGAAAATTATATTTTTGCTTTGCTTGTCTTAGATGGACTTAGTATAAAGAGATGAGTTTATTTCTTTGTAAAGAACAATACTAGCAAATTCTAAAACTCAGCATCACCAGCCAAACCCAAACAACAAGAACTCTTTCTTTTTTTAAAAAAATATTTCATTTATTCATTTTTTTAAGCAGAGAGAGATACAGGCACATACACATATATGTATGTATATATATGTCTATATCTATATCTATATCTATCTATCTATCTATCTATCTATCTATCTATCTATCTATCTATCTATATAGAGAGAGCACCAGGGCCACCACCTGTGGGTCCTGGGGAATTGAACCAGGGGCCTTAGGCACTGGAAGCAAGTGCCTTAACCACTGAGCAATCTCTCCAGCCCAAGAACTCTGTCTTTCTTACACTGAAGTACTTACCACGTATTCTCATGTTGCTGGGCAGGTATTGCCAGCACTGTCTGATTCTTCAGTGGGGTTTTCTGTCCCCTCCTCATATGTACATACCGTTCATTGTGAAGGGAGTGTAATGACTGGAAGTGAATATTCAAAGACCATTTATTATTTGCTTTGCACCAGATAAAAGATTTCATTGCATGCCATGTCTAGGATGCTCGAATCTCAAGAGAAATGAATGTCAACTCAAGAAGGTGGATTTCTGTGTCAGAGTCGGTATCACACACGACCTGTTTGTTACCTAACCAAACAAATCCTCAAGAAATCCATGCCATCATAGTAGCTTGAGTTTACAATATCCATTGGAAGAGTCAAGCGATATAATCACTTCCTGTGCAAGGCACTACCACCTGCATGGTGCCTCACTCCCATCCTATGGAGATTTTAGTCATTTAATAAAATTTTATTAATTTTAAGAGATTAACTATACTCTTTCTTTGTAAATTTTATCTTAGCTTCATGTTCTGTCTCTCTCATGAGTCCTTCCTTCTTCTCTGTTATTTTGATGCCTTCTTCCATTTCATCTCTTCCTTGTATCAGTCTATAATCTCTTTATTTTTAAAAATATTTTATTTATTAATTTTTCAAGCAGAGAGAAAGAGAGAGAGAGAGAGAGAGAGAGAGAGAGAGAGAGAGAGAGAGAGAGAGAGAGCGCACCTTGTGGGTCTGGCTTATGTGGGTCCTAGGGAATTGAACCAAGGCCTTAGGCACTGGAGGCAAGTGCCTTAACCGCTGAGCCATCTCTCCAGCCCAATAATCTCTTTATTTTTAACTTTTTATTGACAGCTACCAGTCTATAATTTCTGGTATGGACTCAATCCTAGGCCCTTTACTCATCTCCCCTTATACTTTTCCCATAGGTACTTTCATCAATATCATTATTTCAATAGTATTCTTTATAGACAAATTTGACCTCCAAAGTTTGTTTTGTGAATTTTGACTAAACGTGTTGGTGGATAAAGAATCAACCCTGAGCTAGTTTTCCAGTGCCCGTGAGTTGAATATTGGAAATGAATTCTCTGGTTTGGCTCCAGTTGAGGATCTGGGTTGCTTTTTCTGTTGGTGAGGAGAAGGGCTGAGGTGTCCTAAGATGTCCCCCCTTTGCCTCCTTTTGCTCATTATGATAACTTCAGAGCAAGTCCCAGGGAGCCAGAACCTCTTCTTCAGCATCGATTCTGGAATCTCACTCTAAGATTACTGGTGAGTTGCAACGCAGAGCCAGAGGATGGGAAGCTTAAAGCTATCTCTTCTCTGTATAATAGATATCAATGCAAAAGAAAAGCCATTGGGTGGTCATGGACTTGATCCTGTGCTTACGAGAAATGGCATTTTAACTAAAGACTTCGGAGAAGGTTTAAACTAGTGCAAACACAGGCATTTACAGTTGACATATTTTTAGTGGAGTTACTAATACTTTGAAACATAGAGTCTTTGCTAACTGAAAAATTGTGGACAGCTTTTTCTTCTCTTTTGTCATCCTTTATGCTATTTTCTTCTTTCTCTGTTGCAATGGACAGATGAAAATTTTTTTGACAAATCAAAGAAAAAAATGTAATGTTTTTAAAGCAGGACTATTGTTCTTTAGTTGAAGACGGTTGGTGTGCTGGTGTAAGTTTCCTTCTTATGTTGACACACACAAAAGCAGTAAAGAATTTGTATTTTATGGCAGCAATTGCAAAAGAGATGGCGCTTTAGACTTAGACACACACCCTCAGGTTGAAATTTTAAAAAATTTATTTATTTTACTCATTTAATTTTTTTTTATTGTGGAGTGTCTTCTTGCCATGATGACCACTGAATCTTATTTCTCTTCAAAGACACTCTGTGTGACTACCATGGACAGACTGTATTAGCTGCTTTATTTGCTAAGAATCTTTTGTTAGAAACTCTGGAGACAAAATTATTACCTCTAGCATTGTTTGAAGAAAAAAAATTGGCTTGACTTTCAAGTTCAAGATTCTGAATAAAATTTCAGAACTTGAATCTTTTAAAAGTGTGGATTAAAGAAAGAAAGAAAAAAAAAGGAAAGGGAAGGAACGAAGGAAGGAAGAAAAGAAAGAAGAAAGAAAGAATAGAGCTTTGTATTCAGTTTAGAATAAACACCTATTAAAGGCAAGATACATCAGGAGGAAATAAAATACCTACCCTACAGGGAAATACACTCTGTCAAAGAACTTATAATTTAGTGAAACCCTTAATAATGTATGTTTGAGTGCGAAGTGGGTAGTATTAATTATACATGTTATTAAAGGTCAAAAACCCATAAAATTATCCAGCTGAAAGAATATACTTTCTGTCTGTCCAGACTTGTCTGTACTTAGACTTCTTTCCAGATCCTCTCCTGTAGCAGAGAGAAGTCTAACATGGGAAATGTTTAAAGACAATCGTCCCATATTGAAATTATGAGAAGTCCTTCTGAGGAGGTAAAAACACGAGCCACAAATCTCCGAGGTTTGTGCTATTATAGTTTTATATACTAGCAGATTGAATGCACGTGTTTAGTGGCTATAGGAATAAATCCCCAAGGTCCCCTGGTCTGGCTATAGATTTTGACAGATCAGTGAATCATCACTGATGACTTGTATTAGATGTGTCACGCTGCCACCACCAAGCACAGACGGTCAGAGAATTCCTCCAGAGACTTTTCTCCAGGAGAACTCCATTCTTGGTCCTCTTTTCCATTTAATTTTATTTATTTATTTATTTTAATTTTTGAGGTAGGGTCTTGCTCTAGCCCAAGCTGAGCTGGAATTAACTATGTAGTCTCAGGGTGGCCTCGAACTCATGGAGATCCTCCTACCTCTGCCTCCTTTTCCCTTCTTGCTACTCTTCAAGGGAGTCCATGGCTTTTATAGTAGGTCCATGGCACAATAAAGCATTCATAATTTTGCCTTCTGGAGGGTCTAGGAGTTGCACAGCTCAGCACAGGCAGTATGGATTCCCTCAAGAATTCTTCATGCTTTCAGAATCTACCTTTCAGCATGTTTCTAGTTAGAGTTTCCTGTGAAAACAGAGGAAAATCTACAAATCCAGAGGAAGTTCAGTTCTTTCATCTTTCCTTCCCTCATTCCTTCCTCAGTAGCCAACTTTATGCTCCTTGCCTTCTCTGTCCTGACTTGGTATAACCATCAGCATCTCCCCCATGGCTGATCCACCCTAACTGCAGACAGTAGATTCAGTTTGCTGGCCAATAACTGGTTCAGGCAATGGCTGTAGATATGTTTTAGACCAAGACTATGTGAATACAAACATATTATGGACTTCTAAGGAAAAACGTTTTCATTCTTGCAGGAAGACACAAGGAGATATATGGCTTCTATCAAGAATATTGTCACACTTGGATGTGACCCTTTATGACCAGGAGTGGTCATCCAGTCAACCCAAAACCAATATGTGGACGTGACCAAAGCTTTTACTATTTAGGAAAGAGAAAGACAGAACAGGACTCGGCAACCTTTCTTTTTCAAAGTGTGTATATGGTGTGTATGCATGTCCACCTGAATATAGGTGCACCTGTGTGTATGTGTCCATGCCTATAGAGGCCAGAGGACAACCTTGAGTGTTGTCCTCAGGTCTATTGTTAATGTCTTATTTGAGACCGGTTCCCTCATGGCTTGGAGCTCACCAATTAGGCCAGACTGCTGGCCAGTGAGCATCAGCGATCTTCTTGTCCCCACCTTCCCAGCACTGAGATTGTAGGTACTTGTCACCATGCCAGGCATTTACATAGGCACTGGGGACCAAACTCAGGTTCTCAAACCATCGACTCAACTCCAACAACCCTTTTTAAAGTATTTAATTTATTTATTTGAGAGAGAGAGTGCAAGAGTGAGAGAGAAAGTGAGACAGAAAGCAAGAGAGAGAAAGAGAGAAAGAGGGAGAGAGAGAAAGAGAGAGAGAGAGGAGAGAGAGAGAGGAGAGAGAGAGAGGAGAGAGAGAGAGCCATTTCTAGCCACTGCAAATGAACTCCAGACATATGTGCCCTCCTGTGCATCTGACTTTATATGGGCACTGAGGAATCAAACTCTGGTCCTTCTGCATTGCAGGCAAACACCTTAACCATTAAGCCATCTCTTCAGCCCTCCAACAACCTTTTGAGTTAGTTAAGGTCCAAAGGAAGGGCCACACACCCCTCTCTCCAGTTGTAGTATAGTATCCATAGATATTGTATAAATTAAATGGTCTACACTATGTTCTAATCAACCTTACATACAAAAAGAGCAACAGAGCAGAGGTGCTATGCTTTTCCAAGTCTTGGTCTTGAAGCTAGCTTGGCATGAATCAGGGCACCCTAAGATTTTATTCCTCTGTATGCAAGAGCACATATTTATATTTTTAAAAAGCTATTTTATTTTCTTATTTGAGAGAGAGAGAGAGAGAGAGAGAGAGAAAGAAAGAGAGAATGGGCACGCCAGTGCCTTCGTCCACTGCAAAGGAAGCTCAGATACATGAGCCCTTTGTACATGTGTGTGTCCTAGGGAATCGAACTTGGACTTAAGGCTTTGCAAGCAAGCATAGGGACTGGGCCTGCAAAGCCTAAAGTACAGGCTCAAAGTGGTGAGAACTACTTCTGTGAGAGAAAGAAGTGTCTAGTGATGCCTCAGGAGAGACAACAGGAAGTAGCTCCCTGATTAAGTCTTTCCTGGCTTGGTCACCCCTTGCCTCTAGCCTTGGTGTAAATTTTCATAATATAACTTGAAGTTTATAATTAAATTCTTGTGACCACTTTGGAGTATACTAGGAATGGTTTAATTACTTGTAGTGGTTATTGTTATGTTTCCTCAGGGGGTTGCCTCTTTTGAATAATTTCATTCTTTGGGACTGCGTGTTGTTATTTTTAAAATAGCACTTATTCTTGACTCAGATTTTTCTGTCTCCTATTGATTTTTTTTAAACCGAGTGCAAAATTGCTTTGAGGATCATTGTGTAGGAGGTCCAAGTACTATGAATGCTTTTGAAGTGGATGAAAGCTACAAGGAAGGAAAGAGTAATTAGAAAGAAAATTTAATGTTAAACCAGGCTTGGTGGCACACACCTTTAATCCCACTACTCAGGAGGCAAAACACCCTGAGACTACATAGTGAATTCCAGGTCAGCCTGGGCTACAGTGAGACCCAAACTTAAAAAAATAAAAACAAAGAAAGAAAGAAAGAAAGAAAGACAGAAAGAAAGCTGAATGTGAAAGATAATAAAAATAAAGACTGACAGAACTTTCAAATCTCAAAAATGTCTACTTGATTAAAGATCTAAGGAACATAATTATTTTAACACTTTGACTAATCTTCAATTACCAAGCCCCTGGCTTTAGGTTGCCTCACTCACCACTTCTGCCCTGGAGGGGAGATTAGATACATACCTATCGGTTTCATTCTGGTCTTGAGTTATACATTTGACCCCTGGACAGCCAGGGAAATTTTCCTTCTATACAGTGTATCCCTAATGATCTAATGATTCAAGACAATAGATAATTTAATCATTAGTGTCTGATGGTGCTATTCTCAGCAAGCAATATATCCGTTTATGGGAATGACGATGTCGTCATACCATCCTTTCTCGTGTGACTCAATGAGTCACAGTCCAGTTAGGATAAGTTCATGAATGAGACACAGAAGATAAACTCTTGAGAATCATGAATTTGTCTTTGCAGGTCTGTGCAGCAAGCCTTGCATACTCTAAGTACACTACTTGCATAAAGAAAATTAGAATTCTATTTGTTTGTTTGTTTATTTATTTATTAGGTAGGGTCTCACTGTAGCCCAGGCTAACCTGGAACTCTCTATAGTCCCAGGCTGGCCTTGAACTCATAGGGATCCTCCTACCTTTGCCTCCCGAGTGCTGGAATTACAGATGTGTACCACCACATCTGGCCGGTTTTATTTTTTAATTTGTTGATTTGAAGCCTTGTTATCTTCTCTTCTTGTCCCATACTGGAGACACTAATATTTCTGAATTATCCAGGGAGAAGAGATAGTTTTAGGCAAGGGTATGACTCAAAAATCCAAAAAATAAAAACTGAACTTAAAAAAAGGTTACTGGAAAAAAAAAGTTACTGTACTGACTTCATATTTAACTTTTCAAGAGAATCAATTTGTATTAAGTGAATTTAGTTTGCTATTCTTTTCCATAATTCCCAATTGCTTGATAATCCTCTACAGATTATTTCCCACCCTGAACTTTGAACGTTTGTATGTTGTCTCTAGAATTAAACTTATATGTTTATAAAATACCACGGACGTGCTGAGTGTGTTCAAGTATTTCTCTACTTCTTTGACATGTGTTTGACATGACAGGTATTTGGAATGAAGTCGACGTTCAATATAATTCCTACAAATCTGAAATCATGATCATTTATGGGTCTGTTTGTATTGCTTGGTTTATTTCCTTACTCTAGATTACATATTTGTCTTATTGTCCTGGAAATATACTTTGGGCAACTTCCTGTTGTCAATGCTTACAAATTGTTTCATGTATTTTGTCCAGTTTTTGTTCAAAGTCGTTTCAGACAGAAAGCTAAATCTGGATTTACTATTCCACCTGGATCTAAACCCAAAGTTTCTTTACAAATTATTTTTGTGTCCTTGTTCTATATTATTATTCTAAATCTTTTTTGTTTTTTCAATCTCTCATATTAAAAATTTGAATAACTTCTTACCCTCAAATCAAAGTTCTAATCTGTAGTCAAATATCTAAGTCCCTTTATCATGTGGATCCTTCCCCTTTCCTTGCTCGTGATGGATCAGCAGCTGAGCTTCTGATTAACTCCAGCTCCTAGGATCCAACAATTATTTTCCAAGGTTTTTGTTTTCTTTGTTAAATCCATTTTTCCTTATCAGGCTGATGAACTCTGATCTACTCCGTAAATCCTCATTCAAATATAATCTCTCCTGTATAATTTTCCTTCAATACTCAGTAAGATTAATGGTTTTCTTCCTTGTTAGCATATTTCTTTCCTGACAGAGCCTGGAGTTAGAAATTTGTTCTTTAGATGCCCCAAGTATTTTAGATTTTGAGGGGCCATTATCAGGCATGATTACACATTCTTTTTTTCCTTTACAAATACAAAATCCATTCTCAATTTGGGTACCAAACCAATACACACTTCAATAAGCTGCAGTGTGTTGCCCACTGCCTCAAAGGAGAGAAATTATGATTTATTCTTTTACCACAGAGTGCCTGGTGCTGAGAAGACATTCAGTAAGGACACAGACTCTTTCCTAATGAAGGTAAAATTCTCTGTACTGTTAGGGTGCTTAATGTGTCACTCTGACTCTTTAAGAACTTACATAGATTTTGTCATTTGCTTTGCACAGATTCCTGTCATCCTGCCAGCATAACTTCACCGATGTGGCAGCCAAGAAGCAAGAACCATTGGATTTGCAGCTGAATTCCTTTAAGAAGTTAGGAGACAGGGCACTGTCACTTGCACTTCCTCTGTTGAATGACTTCTTCAGAGCACAGAAAGTCTCTGAGTTCAGTGTAGTCAACACCACTGTCTCATGGGAAACCAAGGGACTTAGACAAGTAGCATCAGTGTAAAACCTAAACACTGGATGAAGTTCAAAACCAAGCCACTACATCTGGTAACTTTCATGCTTACCATAGATGCTGGAGGAAATAACAAAGTTAGGTTTCTAAGAGGGTAGGTATTACTACCTAAGACATGAAAGTCTTGGCTGTATTATCATCATTTTGGTTTTTGTCTCTTAAAATTTAGACTCACTGTTCTTTGTTAAATATAATAACCCTCAAACCAAATACTGAGTTGTCTTCAAAGCATGTCTGGTTTGAAGCAAGAATTGGAGGAAACATTATTGGAAGCCACAGAGAAATGCTTTGTTTAGTTTTTGTATTTTTTGACCCAAGGTATTTTATAGGCAATATTACCCTGTGGCCTATAGCTTGTGACAGAATGAACTAATGTGACTTGATATGAAAGACTTTGATGATACTATTTGGAAATCTTAGCAGATGAAACTCCGTAGCATAGTAGAAGGGGAACTCCAATGATAAAGGCATTATCATGAATGAAAATATACTCCTAACAGCTGTCATTCACAATTATGGGATAATAATCTTTATAAGGAAAATCACAGTGGTATGGAAAAAACACCTGCTGTCAGAATTAGCTTTCCAAAACCTAGAAGCTGTGCCATTGCCATAACTTTAAGCAATAATTATTATTAGGCCAATTTAAAGCCAATTAGTAGGTGTTTGGAATTAAGCATACAATATATTTACATCAAGTGCAGTATTGTGAAGAGAGCTAATTTTTCCTGCTGGGAATTAAATGTGTTTTATCAAAGGACAACTGTGCTTTTCCCTACACAGAATTCTGCCAGCCAGAGTACAAAACCCAGAAAGCTATTGAGAGAGAGAGAGAGAGAGAGAGAGAGAGAGAGAGAGAGAGAGAGAGAGAGAGAGAGAGAGAGAGAG
>PVHP010055539.1:0-10117 GCA_004024765.1 Zapus hudsonius | reverse complement strand
AACAGCTACTGGTTTCTTCACCTGTGGGCCTGCAGACTGCTATTGTTGGACTGTCTTAAGCTACCCCAATAAATTCCCAACAAGACATTGGATGATGGCTGACATCATGGCAGGAGACCTACCACACCTAGCCTTCACACAGGGCCAAAATGAAACCTACTAGAAAGTGAGAAGACAAACAGGAGACCAATCACCACAGCAAGTCTGATAACCCATGAAAGGTCATTGGAGACAGACACCAATGATACCCAACACAACCCAGGGCACTTAAGATCTCAACAATAAAGCAGACTTAAAACTCACCCACAAAGACTCAGGGAACTGAGCAGAAGAGGGGGCGGAAAGATTGTAAGAGCCATGGTGGGGGAGAATATCCAGAGACATTGCCCCCCTCCAGCCACAATACACAAAGGGGGAAGAAAAAAACAAAAAAAAAAGAAAGAAAAACTGGCTACCTCTGGTATAGTTCATAACCCCCTAACCTATAGACTGATCCAGTATGCGCACCTAGGAAGTAACCCAGTGGTTAGGGGAAAGAGAGGAGGGAAACGGGGACACATTCTCAAAATTTGCTCATACAATGTATATAATTATTCATAATAAAGATATAAAAAAGAAAAAAAAATTACATTTAAGAAAAAAAGAACAGGGCTTCATTTCGTTCTCTAAGAGACACAAAACCTGGGGAGCTAAGACCCAGAAGGGATGGGAGATAGAGACTGGCATTGATTTGAGCAATTAATAATTCCTCAATTGAGCACCAATCAGAAGATACTTGCTGAAGGCTGAGAAATCAAAAGAACATGAGACAGTCTCACAATATTATGAGGACACAAATTGGGGTTGAAGACCTTCTAACTAAGAGGCACCATAGGGACCATACTAAACAGGACCCTGGGATTCCCAGGAGCAAAGGGGAAGCAGAAATAGAACAGATACATGTAAAAATGTAACCCCAGTTCTGAGTTAGCTCAGTCCCCTGATTGGGTTAGACTGACCTGCCTTCTCTCTAATATACTGCTAGATGAGAATCAAAGACCTTTGTGAAGGAAAAAATATTAATCAAGACTTATGAAAATATATCTATCATCTATCTATCTATCTATCTATCTATCTATCTATCTATCTATCTATCTATCATCTATCTATCTATCATCTATCTGACAAAACCTAATAAAATATTATTAGGATATAAGCATGCCAGGAAACAAATCAATGTAAAAGAAAACTTAAATTATAGAGACATACTGAGGGATATGTAGGGATGTAGAGTTCTAAAACACACACTTTCAATAACCAGGATTTGCATGTTTCAACACGTTTGAAAATGTCAGAGCCATTGAGAGCTATCTCAGTCTCTCCAATCTCAGTAAGTGGCCACATTCTAGTAGTGATCATCTTTGATTCTGGTCCCCAGATTCAATCCATCATCACCTCTAATGGGCCTTTCTTCACACACACACTCCTTGCTATTTGCTTGCTCTCTCTTCTGCTGCTGTCTGAGAGATGCCCTCTTTCTGCCAGGAGGAAAGGACCAGCCACATCTTTGAGGACAGAAGGATGTGCAAAGAATCCAGACAAAAGGCCTTGCTAAATTTTCCTCAGTTTAACTCAGTTATCAGTCCTTTGAGTACACATCTCTATGGCCCTACTCTTTAATAAAATCACTCTGGTTTAATGGGTGCTGGGGTCATTATTTCCTTATAAAGTTTTCATGTTACATAAGACTTAATATATATACAAATTTTTCTCATGGTAATTTGTCCTTTTCAATGTAGTTTATAAGCAGCTGTAGTCCTACCAAGGTGGATCGAGAAGAAATATTGTCTGCTCCCATGCAATTATATAATTTCCTGAAACAGCCTATGACTGGGTTTCTAAAATGATTTTGTCTCCTTTTATGTTTTTTTTTTCTGTTGTAACTTGTTTTTACTTATTTTGCTTTCACAAAAATGTCATCTTCATGAATTTATGTCTACATTCTCTATGCTTGAAGTGTCCTTGCACTCATGATGGAGTCAAGAATTACTTGTGAATTGGGTGTGGTGGCACACACCTTTAATCCCAGCAGTTTGGAGAGTGAAATATGAGGATCACCATGAGTTCAAGGCCAACGTGAGACTGCACAGTGAATTCCAGGTCAGCCTGGGCTAGAGGGAAACCTTAACCCCCCCACTTCACAAAAGTATTAATAGCTGTGATTATATATCAGCATCATTAACATGGGCTTTCACTCTCTCCAAATTTGAGGCTAACATACTTTTCAGATCTAGGATCCAGTTTATATCTGATATATTCATTCATGTACCAAATTCATTTGCTTCTCTCGATATTTTTCCTTGCTAGTGTAACTCAGAATTGAGTGCTATTGAAATCACTTATCTGTGCTATATAACACAGTTAAAGAACATCTACTGTCAGAGAAGAATTGGGTAATTATAATACTGCAATACAAATGGCTTTATTAAAATCTAACATGAGGCAAGATGAGGTGACTTAGCAATATGCCCCACAAAGCACATCACACCATTTTGAGATAAATAATAATTTTGCTCTAGTTGTTGATTTCTCACAAAAGAGCAAAACTTTCCAATGTTGAATGGAACAGAGATTTGATTGATATCTCATTATAATTTCTTACCTTGGAAAAACTATAGTATATGGATATACAATAAGTTAGATATTCTGCAGGATGTTTGAAGAGTTTTACTCTTTTAGGCTGATCACTTTATTTTTATTGACAAAAATAGTCCACCTACAATTTAATGATAATTAAAAGTTAATAAAATGAATAATGACATTAGTAGTATAAATAGTATTATCTCTCAGAAGTTTATAAACAGAATAAAAATGTTACTTTCGTCTTTCTCAGATGTTAGTATCATATACTTTATATATGCCTATGTAAAATGAAAGGAATATGGCACACGGCTATTTTTAGTGCTCTTTATTAGCCTATCAAGCTATTTATTCTATTCATTCTCATTAAGAAAATGGGAGGCACTCTTTATCCACTCTCAGAAACACTTTCTAATTCCTGGAGAAAAGTTTAGTTGTCACAACTATGTTGCTATTGATGTGTGGAAGATAGAAGTACTTTTTAAACGCACGTCATTCATAATAAAGGGTGCATATTTATGGGTACGCTCAAAGAAGTTTTCAACAGTGAACACACTCGTACAATCATAATCCTGGATGGGAAATAGAAAATGAAGACGAGAGAAGACCCCTCTGTCCCCCTCAGAGCTTCTCCCCACCCCCTTTCTCAAAGGTAACATGTGTTTGTTTAGCCCAAAGATTATTTGTGTCTGTGTTGGTGCTTTACACAAATGCAGATGATCTACTTTACAATTGACAGTTTTTCCCAATATATATTTGTGTCAATGCATTCATGCACACATTTCATTGTATTACTAAATAAATTGTCCATGTATCATTTACATATGTATGTATCAAGTTTTCTATTTGTTCCAATAAAATACCTGACCAGAAGCAATTTATGTAAGCAAAAGGTTTATTTCAGCTTACAATTTCAAGGGGGAGTTTCATCATGGCCAGAAACTAGAACAGGGCTGAGCAGGAAGTTAGATTCACATCTCCACAAAAGCAGGAAGGACGTAGTTTAAATACTGAACTTGGATCTGGGCTACATTATCCTGAAGCCCAGTGACATACCTTCTCCCGCAAGGTGACACCTCTCAAAGGCCTCAAAACTTTCCCAAACTGCCACCAGCTGGACACCAAGTATTCAAAACATATGACCCTATGAGGAACATATTATTCAAACCACTACACCATGTGAAAAGATATTTTAATTAATTTCAGCTTATAATTGTTATAATAGAGGTACGTTTAATCGTTTTCTATGCTCTTTGGTTCCACACAAACACCATATACACATATGTAAGTATTTCTACATGTACAGTTTTAATTGATCCTGTAAAACACTTCTTTGTGGACGGAGTAACGGGGTATGAGTTCCATCACCAGTAATTGGCATTTTTGTACTTTTTTCATGTAGCCATTGGACCTTATTTTAAGTTTAATATATACTTCCATTATGACTGATAAGATTAACCACTGATAATTATTTTTTAAAACGACTTGGATATCCTTTTATGGAATATTGATTCATTTTTTTGCTGTGCAGTCTTAATCCTGTCTTCTTTAATAAGCCCCTTAAGGGCAGTGAGCAGCTCCTCCCACTCAATGGCTAGTCCATTCATTGCCTTAGTTGTGAATTTTAATGAACAGAAGTTTTTAACTTTCTTAACTTTAATGTAGTCTAATTATCAGTGTTTTCTTAAACTTGTGCTTTTTTTAATCAACAAAACCCAAAGAAATCAGCTAGATGTTAACAAAACTCTCCTTTATCTCAGTGCACATCATACTATATTTACAGTCCTTATCTTCCATAATCAGTTGTATGTCATCCATCAAGAGTAACTATTATAATTATGGTAGGAGCCTCCCAACATCAAACATTGTGTGTCAAAACAATGCACTTAAAATATTCCTGTTACATGAAGACCTTCTTCCAGTGTAACATTCATTGGATACAATGGAAAGCCAATGTAACTATTTATTGATACATACACACTATCCTTCACTTCCTGTTGATTAAATGATTTGCTATAACAACATGCTTATCTGTGCAATTTTTTTCTGAGGGCTTATATAAATTTCATATTTTGTTATTTATATAAGATCATTTTTATTTTCATTTATTGTCATTCCTGAGTACAATTTATGTGTTCACACATATAAACACACACACATGCCCTTGCTGCATATGCAATAAATTATAACTTTACTAGCCTTATTAACTTAAATTTGCTTTCAATTTAATTTGAGGACTGAAGTGATTAACAAAGTTCCTTTGATAATTCTATTAACGGGTAACTACATATTCCCCATTATGAAGCTAGATTTTAATTATTATTTATTATACATTATATATCACCAGTGTAATCAGCATATAAACAAATCAGAGATTGTTGGATATAACTAAATCACAAAACCCAAGGGCTCTCTTCATTACACTAAAGGGCAGGAAGTTTTTCTTATGTTCTAATCAAACAGTTTTGGCAGACAGAGGGTCATATAGTTCTGTTTCAAAGTGAGTAACAGGATCATTAAGTTAAGTTGCAAAATGCACTGGGCCTTAATATTTAGTGTATGTCAAATCACCCCCCCCAAAAAAAATCTTACATGGGATTTAAGAACTGTTGAAATGACTGAGTATGGATTTTTCCTTCTTATGAAATGTATGACTCCAACCAGGGGCTGCTATCAGAAAGAGACTAAGAAAACATGGACCCCTTCCAAGTCTTTACCCTAAAGGCTTTCTGCTCAAAACTGGTGGTTGGTTATCCTTGCAAGTGATCATCAAAGAAAGCATGAGGATGACCTTCTGCATTGGCTATGAAACCCAAATGCAGGACAATGATAAGTATGACCAGAGGTCAACATCTGCATTTATAGTAATGACAAGAATAACAGACACCTACCCTCATGTGGTAAACTCTCTCATTAAATCCTCAGGTGCTAAACTAAAGGAACTTTGCAATCCTTCTGTGAAAGGACCCCTCAGTGACTTTAGTAGTTCACAGTTACCCCAGGTCCTGGGTCACTCAGAAAATTGGAGAGGTAGAGGTTGAATCAACAAATAGCAAGACAGTGTGAAGTACAATATTTGTTTTACATTGACATATTGTTATATATCTTTCATATAATATCCACTCTTTTTAGTCAATATGTTATCATAGAAAACATTATTACCAAAGTAATACATTATTTTGGCAAAGGTGGATCAGTTAGCCCCAGGATATTTACCTCTACAAGTGGCTTTGTCTGAGCCCCACACAAGTGAATTCAATCTCGTCATTCACTTCGGTTCCTAACACTAAGCTTCCACAATTCAGACCCAGAGCAGGACAGAATAACTGCTTAAAACTTTCTCAGATCATTAAATGAGAGGAGTCAGAGAAGTCAGGGGCAGCAGAGCACAGAGACTCACTTGGTCACTGTTTCATCACATCTGGGGTCATCAGAATACCTATATCAAATTACAAATGTTCTAACCCAAAGTAGCCCACAGTGAAAGGCAGGGTTAGAGGACAGGAAGGAGGGAGGTAGAAAGAGAAAGACAGCCACCTGTAACTATTCTGCCAATAAGCAACTACATGACCAGAAGGAAGTTACTTTCATTGACCTCAATTTTTCTCACACTGACATAACATTCTTGGTTTCATGAAGTTGTGACAATTAGAAGAGAATGTATGTGAAAATGTCTAGCCAAATGAGAAAGTTTAACATTAGTTTTCACTTTCTTGATAATAAAGTAGGTCCTGACCTGACCAGAGTGACCTGATTATATCATCTAAGGAGATGTTTATGCATGTAACTCTCGTCTTGATTTCCAGAAATCAGAAGAAAATCAGGGCATAGAGAATGATGGAAGGATCCAGAGGTTTATGGCTTGACTTTTTCTATGTGGTAGAACCCATCAACTGTCATTTTTATTAGTGTTTCAAAACTGGAAGCTTGACTTTGACTTGAACAAACAGCCGGGACTCCAGGCAGAGCTCAAGTGCTCTGGATGCCTTAAGCTAGAACTGCGGTAAAGCTAAAAGAAAAACAGTGGAAAGTGGAATTAGAGGATGAGAACTCAGGGGCATGTGGGCAAGTGTGGAAAAATCCCTAAGAGTTATAAAACAGAAAATTCAGATTCTGCCAACTCAAATATTTATAGAACTCTCTCTCTATTCTTTTCTCTTAGAAGATATCCAGAACTTATTTTATAATTGATTTATGTCTTAGAGCATAGTCATTTATACACAGTTCAAAATGTAATCATCAAATAGAAAAGCAGGCTTATATAAACAGGCTTACATTTCCAGAAGCCAGGCCTGTGAATGTAATGTACACATCATTGTGGCCACAGAACACTCAGAATGCCCTGCAGGAGATGAAATTATAACAATTTACCAGCCTTTGTTTCCCTATGAGTTAACATTCCAGAGGAATTGCAACTCATTTTGGCAACAGCCATCAAATGTATATGAACCTGATTTTCAGAAATCAGAAGAAAACCAGGCCATAGAGAATGATGGAAGGACCCATAGTTTATGGCTTGACTTTTTCTACATGGTAGAACCTAACAACTGTCATTTTCTTTTGATATCTTTTTTTTAAAGCTTCTTTGTTTTTTATGTTTTATTTATTCATTTTCAAGGAGAGAGAGAGAGAGAGAGAGAGAGAAAACCAGGGCCACCACGTTGTGGGTCTGGCCCATGTGGGTCCTGGGGAATTGAACCGAGGGCCTTAGCCACTGGAGGCAAGTGCCTTAACCGCTGAGCCATCTCTCCAGCCAATTATTACTGTTTTAGAAATGGAAGTTTTACTTAAACAGCAGGGACTCTAGGCAGAGCTCAAGTGCTTTGGATACCTTGGCTAGAATTCCAGATCAGTCCCCAAACACACCTTTGGGCTGGACCCCAGGATCCACCCCCCACCCCTGTGACTCCACTTAAGGCCAGGTGGCTGGAAATCCAAGTTTTAAAATAAATACGTTAGTCTTTTGCTTTGTTTTGTTTTGTTTTTTGGTTTTTCAAGGTATCTCGCTCTAGCCCAGGCTATGTAGTCTCAGGGTGGCCTTCAATTCACAGTGATCCTCTCACCTCTGAACACCTGAGTCTTTTGGGGGACATAACATTCAAACTACAAGTGGTATGCCAAAAAGCATTATATACACTCACATGTACACCTGTGTGATGGAACTATCTAAACGTTTGCATATGTATCAGTGTGCACATATGCCAATATGACATGCATACCGGATCTCTTTGTTTTCTCATTTACAAATCACCCGTTATATTTGAAGGAAAACCACTAGAATCCCATCCTAACCTCACCGCTTCTTAACCACACACAGGGCTACAATCGCCACTAGGAGAGGAACTCTGGACTGCATTCACTGTTTTATCCTTAGCAACTGCTAAACAAGCAATACAATGTGCATTTCTTGAACAGATACAAGGAGGATTTCAGACACTGTTGTTACCACTGTCCCATCCCCTCAAATTAGATATTTACACTTAATTATCAGAAGCAAATAATTCAGTAGACATGATTCTAAAATGAGGGCGTTCACAGGGACTAAAGTAAGTTTGACCAAGTAGATTTAGTTTGCTTTGGATTGCTGCTTCTGTTCGTTGCGTACATTCTCTCATAGGGTGGTGATGACTGGCCCATCCAATCAGCTTTGTGAGGCTGCGAAGTGCTGTATAAATAGGAACCTGTGTTTCTCTCACCTCACATCCTTAGGCCATGACCAGCAATCACTAAAGCCAACTACATCACCAGCCAAACCCAGAGAGTATAGACTCTTGCTGGGGAAGGTTGGGGAACTCTCTTCATTATTCAAAAGACAACACATGAAGCTTATACAGGGAAAACTGGATTGTTAAGGAAGTAAAATTCCAGGATTTGGTTTGTAAGCTATGTAGCAGGCAAGTCTTCCTGTGGCTTCTAAAACTTTTCACACTATGCACACCTGTACATTTGGATTAGGTCAAAGGAAATGTATTCTTTCATATGTTTTAAGACAGTTGCCTCCTACAATTGTTTTTTAAATTAGTTTCACAATTTATTCATTTTTTATAATAAATTTTTTAATAATAATTTTTATTATTTAATAATAAATACAGAAATTGCTTTAATAATAAATACAGAAATTGCTCTTAACAAAAGGCTTTAGGAATCATTGGCTGCCTCAGTGAGGTAGTATTGATTTGGGGAGCAGAAGGCACTCATACACCTTGACCTTTGCATCTTCTTACAACGAAGGTTTAAGGAAGTTGAAGACAATCAATCAAATAAATGTCAGTGAGAAAAGTTACTATCTGCAATAACTTCAATATAAATTATAAAATGATATTCTCCCAATAAGGCTGGCAGATACAGAACTACAAGTATCCTTCATGAAATCTCTTTAATGGTTTGTTCCGATTTGGACTTTGATAAAAGAATGAGCAAAGGTTGACCCTACGTATTGACAGTAGCATTAGTCATTGCCATATACATATATACACATATATACACATATATGTATATATAAACAACTTATTTGTCAACTATTCAGCCTTAAAATATAAAAGAAACCTTGCAATTTATGACAATAAGGAGGAGGGAGAGGATATATGTACAATGGAATACTCGGCAGAGAAAATCATGATTTCATATATGGGTGCAGAGTTACAGTTTAGGTAGGGATTTAAATGTGGAGTTTGATAAGAGAAATTAGCTCAATAAATCTATTTTGCAACGTGGTGCCTATAGTTGATAGAAAGTTACTATATATTGCAGGGCATGAGGGCATACACCTTTAATCCCAGCACTCAGAAGGCAGAGGTAGGAGGATTACTGTGAGTTCAACACCTGAGACTACAGAGTGAATTCCAGGTTAGACTGGGCTAGAGCAAGACCCTACCTTGAAAAACCAAAAAAAATAAAAATAAAAATTTTAACAAAGTAAGTTGCTATATATTTTCAAAATAACTAAGACAAGACAGTTTAAAGATTTTTACCATAAAATATGTGTGGCAATATTTATATCAATTAGCTCAAAGAGGCCATTTCATAATGTGTACATATTACAAATTGACATGTTGTATGTAAAGATATGTAATTTTATTTTTAATTAAATATAGAATATTATTTAAGTCCTAAAATTAAAAAAAAATGACCTTTCTTTTTCTTCCCCATACATCATGTTTACAAAAACAGAAGGATGAAAAGGAGGTTGGTATGTCTTCACCTTTTCAGAATAAAAACTATTATGCTATTACATTGTGGATCGCTTTCCATGGAATGATTATGGAGAGTCGTCTCAAAAGCACAGCTGTTAAAAGCTTTGTTTCCAGGGAAGCAGTCTTGGGAAGTGCTATGGACCATCAGGAAACAGAGCCAAGAGGGCAATCCTTAACTCCCTGAAAGTTCCTGAAAGGAACTGATGGGACCCCACCAATCATTGCTTCTGCTTTGGACCACGCCCACTGATGATGAGAGCATGCATTCCAACACAGACTCCCACATGCTGCCCTCATCAATGGAG
>PVHP010055538.1:0-10120 GCA_004024765.1 Zapus hudsonius | reverse complement strand
CATAGGAAAGGTGCCCCGGTCTCACCAATTCCTATGTAATACCACCCAGCAAGTGATTGGGGGCTCTTATTACCTGGCAGCCCCCAAGGGGACTTATTGGGCCTGCAGCACCGGATTAACTCCATGTATCTCAATGACAATACTTAATTTGACTTCTGATTATTGTATATTAATAGAATTATGGCCCAAAATTATATATTATACCCCCGACTATGTATCCACCTATTATGAGGAACGACACAGGTTCCCTCGAGAACCAGTATCTATTACTATGGCTTTACTATTGGGGGGATTGACTGTTGAGGGTGTGGCTGCAGGCATAGGAACTGGCACTGCAGCACTCATGGAAACTGCACAATTTAGACAACTACAAATGGCTATGCACACTGATATCCAGGCCCTTGAGGAATCTATAAGTGCTCTAGAAAAGTCCCTCACATCTCTATCGGAGGTTGTCCTGCAAAATAGGAGAGGATTAGACATCCTCTTCCTCCAGGAAGGTGGTCTCTGCGCGGCTATCAGAGAGGAATGTTGCTTTTACGCTGATCATACTGGAGTAGTCAGAGATAACATGGCTAAGTTGAGGGAAAGATTAAAACAGAGACAACAGTTATTTGAGTCACAGCAGGGATGGTTTGAAGGATGGTTCAGGAAGTCACCATGGTTCACCACCCTTATCTCCACCCTTATGGGCCCCCTGATCATCCTCCTGCTCATATTAATATTTGGGCCTTGCATTCTCAATAAGTTGATGCAATTTATCAGGGACAGGATTTCTGTTGTCCAAACTCTGGTTCTGACTCAACAATATCATAGGCTAAAACAATCAGAAATGGAAATGACCTCTTATTCCCCATCTTAAAATGAAAGATTCCATTTTGGGAACATAAGAAAATGGGGGAATGAAAGAATCTGCTTACAGCAGACCTTACACTTAGCCCCAGAAATGACAGTCAGCAAAGCAAATAAGGAGTTCATAAGTTCATAGCTGTGCTCAGCCATTTAGCCTTGAAAAGGAAAGCTGTGGGCTTTGATAAGAAAAACAGTTGGGCCAAAATAAGATATCTGTGGCTGGCCACCTGGCCCTGGAGACTAAACCGTTAGGCTGGGAAAAACACCCACAAGGCCAAGTCGGCCACCCACTGCAATTTCTGGGAACTAAGGATGTGTTCCAAAGTTCACCCTGACCCTATATGAATTAGCCAATAGAAACCTTGTAACCATGCTTCCTGCTTCTGTAACCACGCTTCTGCCCTCAAAGTCCTATAAAAAGCCCTTCATATCCTGGAAAGGCGCGCTGGTCCTCTGAGAGACTTAGCAGCCCCAGGTACCTGTGTATCTGAATAAATCCTCTTGCTGTTTGCATCTGATTCGTGGTCTCGGCGTGTTCCTTGGGTCTGGGGTCTCTCCTGAGGGAAGACCACATCCAGGGTCTTTCAGTGTCATCTGTACCCGTCACAATGGCTGATTGATTATGAGGTCACAGCAAGACATGGTATGTTCGAGGCTGGACACAGCTGCTTATGTTATCACACATTTTCATCCTTAGGATGAAAGTAGTGATGGCAATCAAACTGAATAGGAGGTCTACCTCCCTCCCAAGCTTTTGTTTCAGCTGATAACTTCGACTTGTGTTTACCCATTTATAAATTAAGCTCATGTATGACTTTTTCCTTTTTAGTCTGGAAATCCATACTAGATCTTCACTCTCTGAGGAGTTCATCCTGTCTACTATCAAGGTATCCAATTACTGCTTTAAACCCAGATGGGTGTGCAAAGGAAGGTAGCCCCTCACTGACTTCATGTTACTGTAACAAAGTCATTTGTTGTCTAAGACCCCTTTGAGCACATTACTAACATCTATGGGGCTGAAAGAGCATGTATATTCTCCTTCACTCACACTGTCCTCAGTCAGAAGGCAGTAGGTTGATATGTTGAATGTAATGAATGACAAAAAAAACCATCCACCAAATATCTGAGAACCAGATAAAAGGGTCCTTCTGGCCAGAGCAAGAAATAGAGTCATTTCCAGTATTCCAGTCCCTTTGTGCTGCTGTAACAAAACTGAGTTATTTGTAATCCACGGATATTTATTTCTCATTTTTCTTTGGGTTTTCAGGTCCAAGATCAAGGCACCAGGGAATTTAGTTTGTGGAGGTGGCTTACTTTTTCTCTATGACAGTGTTTTGTTGCTGTATCCTCACATGGTGGGAAGGGTTAAAGGACTAAACTCAGTCCTTTGAGGTCTTCTAGTACTAGGCCAGGTTTGCTAGCCATAAACTTAAAAGTTTCCCATAGTAAATGAGGTCATATGGCCAGTTAGTGGGTACGCTGGGATTTAGAACTAGGGAAAGTGATTCAGGATTCTCAGTAATTCAGTTTGCTGGCATTTGATGTCACGTTTAATTATAGTCATCCTGCATCAGATAGTATAGAGAAATTTTCATAAGTACGAATCTGAGTCCTCACCTACATTGTGTGGCACTGTGTGGATTTAGATATCCAAGATATTGCCTGCATCAAAGCTTCCTAGACTTATATCAAACAAGTTCTGCATAGAGGCAATAATTTTGATTATCAATGGGCATTTGGCCAATTAGAGTAAAAACCAGCTAGCCAGTCCTAAAGTGAAGTTAGTGGTAAATAGACTCAGAAAAAAAAAAAAACTGTGATAACTGTTATTCCTAGTCCTGAGCTCTAGACCATCATTTCTGGTATCAAATTGTGTGTGTAAACAGAGAGATTTTAAAAGAAGCCACAAACAGATCTTGAACTATCCATGAAGGGCTTTCTCATTTTAGTGTACAAGAAAGCAAACACCAGAAAATTGCACAAAGAGGTAAAACCTGTATTTGTCAGATAGACTGTTTCTCTGAGGTCATGAATCATTTGAGATTTTATGCAACCTAGGCTTCTCTGAAGTCCTAACTAGGGCTGAAGATCTGGTTTCATCAGTGATCGAATGAATCATTCTTTTATTGTTGATGTGATCTCCCACATAAGAAGTAACATCCGTTTTTTCACCTTTGAGAAAGTGGAAGGCCCTGCTCTATTTTCTATGTAGCTGGCTAGAGTCACCAGAGACCACATCCTCATGAAACTATCCAACCAAATGACACTAACTGGTATGAGTAGTCTGTGGTCAGAGAATACCCCATATACCTCTTGATGGTATAAATATCATTTATTTAAGTCTAATTTTAACATGTACCTGGCGTGACAGTTAATTTTATGTATCAACTTGAGTGTATTGTTTCTTGGTGTTTCTGTAAGGGTATTTCTGGAAGTAGCTGACATTTAAATCAGTAGACAGAATAAAGAAAACCCTTTATCAACAAAAAAAAAGAACTTTAGGATTAGGAATTGGGGATAACAACTCATTGTTTGCCCACTAAATATTGTAACTCATTATGGACAATAATAAATAAATAAATAAATAAATAAATAAATAAGAAAATATAGCTTGGGCTAAATAAACTAAGCCTATTTCCAGACCTGTAAATATGTTGTAATATGTAATATTGTATTGGTGAGGAATCAGAAATGAAAATGAGGCTCTCCTGAAATTAGAGAAAGGTCAGGCAAGTCTTTCAATAGCAGCTGTGGATCCTTGAAAATAATTTTTGTCTCGAAAATAATTTCTATTGAGAAGGTTGTATAAGAGTAATGCATATTCATGTTTTTATAGCATCCGAAGTTACCATCAGAAGCATGAAAAATTAATTTATTATGTGGTATTGAAATAGCATAGGGGCCCTTCCCAAACACACACACACACACACACACACACACACACACACACACACACACACATTGTTTTACCTAATGGAATCTTAGGGTCAGAAGAAATAAAAGTGTCATTGTATTTTTGACTATGTCTGCTTACTTTTAAGTTTGAATTTTTATTATACCCTGCTTCATGGCTTCCTTGGTATCTATTTTATCTTGACTGAGACTCATAAACAGAAAATAGGAATGTTACTTCCTTTGTGCTTTCCTCTTTGAAGGCAGAAACATATTCAATATGTATTGTCAGTATAATGAAAGATAAAAATCAGTTTACATTCATTGAATGTAGTTATGAATATGCTATGAAATGTTTGATGGTTCAAATGCCTTAACATTCTGTACAGCCAAGACAAGAATAATATAGGTGCTGCCCAGCATGTGTATAATACAGATGGCTCGCCATATCTGTTGGTTTTACTCCTGCTGATCCGACCAATAATGGATTCAAAATATTTGAAAAAGAAATCTGTATTGAACATATACATTTTCTTGTTATTATTCCTTAAACATAGTATAACTATTATTGATATAGTATTTTCATTGTGTTAGGTATTATAAATAAAATAAAATAGAGGTGGGCAAAAGTATATGAGAGAGTTGCATAAATGAGATGCAAATCCTATACTAATTTATAAAGGAGTTGAGCATTGACAGACTTTGTTATCTGTGGTGGTTTGATTATAAATATCACCCCAGCTTGCCTTAGGCACTTAGGATTAAGATGAAGCTTCCTTCATACATCTCTAGCAGTCGGAGTCCTGCTGGAGGAAGTTTGTCACCAGGGCAAATATTGAGTTAAGCCCTAAGTGTTGACCATTCTTTTCTCTCTGCTATCAATGTATGATGAAGTGAGCCAGATTTCTCCACCATGATGGAGCTTCTCTGGGAATCTATAAGCCTGAAATAAGCCTGTTCCTCCCATATGCTGCTCTCATTGGCTGTTTGTCCCAGCAACAAGACAGTAACTACAACAGTATTAGTAGGGTTCCTGAAACAAATTTCCTATGGATCTCAAAAGAGAACTGAAGCTTTTTTATTTATATGAAATATAAAAACAGGGCTGAAGAGAGAGCTTAGTTGGGAAAGTGCTTGTGTTGCCAACGTGAGGACTTGAGTTTGATTTTCACATTCATGTAACAAAAAACCTGGTAGAGTGATATAAGCTTATAACCCCAGTATCCCAGTGGTGGAGAGGTCAACATAGGCAGATCTCTGGGAATTGTTGGCCAGCCAGTTTTGGTTAGTTCTAAGCCAGTAAGAGACCATGTCTCAAAAAATGGGGAGGTGGACAGTGGCTGAGGAACAAACCTGAGGTTGTTCTACAACCTCCGCATGCATGGACATACACGTGCACCTACACACATGAACGTGGGCACACATCAGAACATATAAAAACACACGTGATTTTACATGAGGTGTCATTTTGAAACTTCTGGTTGTTCCAGATACATTTGCATTTTCCCATTGTTGGATATTGAACAGGATCTTTATTCTTTTCTATTATAAGTAATGCTACAAAATAATGTTTTTATGCATAAATGTGAGGGGATATGACTTGGATTGTTTTCTTGAGCTGGCTCTCTGGAAAGAGAAATAATGTCAACCTTTGTAAAAAAAAAATTCTTAAAGGTTTTGAAATTGCTTTTCATGAGGCCAGACAAATTCACAATGCCTTAGAAGGCCAGAGTATGAATTTTATTGTAACCTTATTAACACTGAAAAGGAGTGTTGTGGAAACAAAACAATAAATGTAAAGTAACAACAAAACCAAGGATATTTTATTTTAATAGATAAGATGGCTTTTCATTTTGCATTGCAATTCTATCTTAGTGGCTATTTAAATATTGAAAAGTTCTTCTATTCCATCATCACTGACCTGTATATTACCATCATTTGCCATTAAAATTTCAATACTAGTATTTTTTCTTAGAGGTACATAAAAACTTCAAAAACAATTAGTGTGTATGTGGGGCAGTTTAAGGAAAATAGGGCTCCCAAAAGTAAAGTAAAAGTGGCTAAAAATAAGAAATGTCCTTGAGCCTGTAGGGGAAGGAATGTCCTCGAGTCTGCAAGGGGATACATTGGTTTTTCCTTCTCTTTTTTTTTCCCTGAAAGAGACCATGCAGTCTTTGGCTTGCTAGAGGCCAGAAACACAAGGGAGGAATCTGGTTTTTTCCTTTCTCTTTCTGTTCTAGAAGAGAAACTTACCCTTTCCAAGAAGTACCTGGACACTTGGCGTGAGAACTGAGCTGGCCAATCATCTCTATGCAGTAAATTCTCATAAGATTCCAAGCAGAGTTCCCACATGGGCTTGCCAATTTCCAGGAACCCCTCTGCCTCTTAGCAGGAGCTGTCTTCCTTCCTGCTCTCTAGCTGTATAGTAACATCTTCCTAAAATTTTACCCTCAGTAATCCATAGATTTCATTTATCAAAAGTCTTAAGACAAGAACTTGGAGACCACTGACTCTGTTGATGTTTATTTGGTTACGAACATATAGAACCCTAACTTCTGAGTTCCAGCCCAACCAAGAGATGAGAAAAGTTTTATTGCTCTCAAAGACACCTTGAAATCCTGTATCATACGAATTCCTGTATCATAAGTGTGCCTGCCTGCCTGCCTGCCTGCCTGCCTGAATGACTGTCTGTATGTCTGTCATCTGCGTCTGTCTGTCTTTCTGTGTATAAGGGTGCACGTGTGCCATGCAGTGTGTGAGGAAGTCGGACAACTCTGGAGTGCTGGTTCTCTCCTTCATTCTTGTTTCCAGACAGGGTCTCTCTTGTCTTTGCTTTTTGTCCCTGAGAAGGACAGGCTAGCTGCTCCATGAGCTTCTAGATTCTCCAGGCTCTGCCCCCCTTTGAAATAGCCATGCTTGTTGGGATTACAGACTCACACACCACTCTGTGTCTGGTTTATTCTCTGCCTTTTGATTTTGTTTTTGATTTACGTAACTTAAAGTTCTATATTTATTTATAGTTATTGGATTACTTTTGTGTCAATTTCCTCTGTTGTTAAATTTAAATGTTCACCATTTCAAATAATTTTTAAAATGTAATTTCCATTTCAAGGATAAACTGACTGTTTTAAACATTCTGTTATATTTCTCTTTCCTTTGATCTCTTTTTTCCATTTTATGTTTCCTTTAGAAACTTGTTCCATTAGAATTTGTGCTTTGGGCTATAAATTGAAATCTTCTTTGTGATCTAGTCATGATCTATGTTTGTGAACATTTGATTTATAAAACAAAAATTCATGGGCAGGGTTGCAAAGTTCAGTATAGATTAATATAACCTTGTTTTGTAGTTCAATTCCTCTGTGCCCTTATTTATTCTTTATTAAATTGATCTGTCATAGATTGATAGTGGTGCATTAAAATATCTCATGATTCTATAACTGTCATTTCTTTTTTTCATCTTTATTGTCCAAAAATTAGATATAATGAATGAGCAAATATTATTTTGATATTCCCATTTCCCTCCTCCCTGTCCCCAATCCACTGGGTATCCTCCTAAGTGGGCACACTGGATTAATCCATGTGGCAAGGGGTTATGGATAGCACAGGGGGCAGCCAGGTTCCCCCACCACCACCTTTATGTGTTGTATCTGAGGTGGATAATACCTCTGGGTAATCTCTTCCACTGTGGCTCTTACAATCTTTCTGCCCCCTCTTCCGCTCAGTTCCTTGAGTCATGGAGGGTGAGTTTTAAGTCTGTTTTATTGTTGTGAACTTAAGACTCTCTGTGCTTCTGCTTTAAGTTGTCTTCAAAGTCGTTGGTGTTTGTCTTGCTGACTTATCCTGGGTTGACTGATTGGCTGTGTTTATAGGTCTCTTTCTTGCCCCACCACTGTCTCAAGTGTTTCACTTGGGGCCTACATGATAGGTCTGGGGTGGGTGGTTCATGTCTTGCTAGGATATCAGCCTCCTGCCTGTGGCTCATCGGTGCAGTTGGAATGACCAGAGCTTTCTCACTGCCTTCTAAAAAACAAACAGAATCTTCACCAGAGAGTGAGATCAGTATAGGTTAAATGAGACACATATTTCTAATTTGGCAAAATTCTAATGAGATTAGCCCCTCTGTAGTTCTCCATTAATGGGGATTTCCTTTTGGAGCCCCAGTTTTTGGTTCCCATAGAATTTTGCCCTGAGTCCCAATTCTAGTTAAGGTTCCTTGTCACTGAGTGGATTTCTTGGCCAATTTAAAAGCTGTTGAATACTGCCCCCTTCCCCGAGGTTTTGGCGCCTCTATTGCACCAGTGATCATTTCTTGGTCTGTTGATCTCTCCCAGAAGGAAGTGTGTTCAGCCTTCTCATGGCCATAGTCTGCATTTTGTATCAGTAGTCTCTGCTTTCTCCAAACATCATTGACCAATTTCTCCTGGCCACTTATGTTGTTCCTTCCAGCACTTCACTTGCTACCATCTGGGTGCTGGGTATCATTTTGGATCTTGCAGGGTCTCTTGGTGTTGTTTGATACCTTTCTATGGTTTCTTCAGCAATAGGATCTTACCTTTGGCCTAGGGTGGGTATTCAAGATAACTGTCATTTCTACTTTCCTTTTAAAGGATTTTATTTTATGTAGTTTGATGTGATAATACTTAGTGCAAAAGATTCATGCTATTGTCCCATTCACTCACTCACTCAAATTCATCAAGTGTTGGGCAGAGGTGAAAAGTTTAAAAGGCACAGGTATTTCAGTCAAAAACCTCCCAGAGCTCTGTGTAAACCCATCAAAAGAGATGATGAAGCCAGCAAGAATGGTGGACTACCCAATCCTACCAACAGGACTGGAGATGATGTCTATCACTCAAGCAGGAGATGAACCCCCCATAACTTGTGTCATAGAGCCCAAATGAAACCTTCAAGGAAGTGGTGAGATGAGCAAGAGACCTACCTCCAAAGCAAGTCAGATAACCTGGGAAAGGATAATGGAGACAGATACTGAGGATGCCCAACACATGACTCAGGGATCTGAGCGGAAGAGAGGGCAGATAGATGGTAAGAGCCATGGTGGGGGAGAAAGAGAAAAAAAAATCTGACTAACTCTGGTACAATCCATAACCCCCTATCCCATGAACTGGTCCAGCAAGCCCATGTAGGAAGGCCCCCAGTGGGGTGGGAACAGGGAGGAGGGAAATGATGATGCCACCATAAGACTTGCTCATGCAATGTATTTAATTATTGACAATAAATATGAAAAAGAGAGCCGATGATAACACAGTTAGAGACAAGAACAAGAGATGAGAAGAGTTGGGGAGAAGCCTAAACCAGATCAGATGGAAGTGAATTCCAGGCTCTCATAAAGGAAGAATCACCCCTCTAGAGGCATTGCATTTGTGGGGAGGGGGGGTCTGAGGAAGGGTCTGGCTCTAGCCCAGGCTGACCTGTAATTCACTATGTTGTCTCAGGCTGGCCTGGAACTCACAGCACTCCTCCTGCCTCAACCTCTCAAGTGCTGGGATTAAAGCCATGCACCACCAGGCCCAGTTTTTATATTTTGGGGGGGGGGGGTGATGCATTACATTTTAATGAATTGCATCATTGAGTCAAAGTGATCCCCTGACGCTTAATGATTTCATCTTGAATCCAACTTCATTTCACAATTTTCTTTCTGTGTCTTTGTAAATATACTTGGATTTCCTTTAAAACTCAATCTGCAAGTCTCGTTTTTCATTAAATAAACAGTTCAATTCAGAAACATCTAGAGTTCCTACTATGTGTCAGACACTTGGCTAAGCCTGTGGGTCAAAGAGCAGACACTCAAGGAACTTTCACTCACTGCAAGAGACAAAGCCCAAAGGACACCACAGGAGGAGCTCCTGGTGTTCAGACAGTGTTTAAAAGATTATTTACTCTTTTCCATTTTTGATATTTTCATACATGTATATATTTTGTTCTTATTCCCCCAGTTACTCTTTTATCCTCCACTTTCACCCTTCTCCTCCATTAATCCCCATCTTACCATCATACTTTTTTTTTTTAATATATATTTATTGTCCATAATGTGTTACATTATTTAGTGGGCAAACCATGCGTTGTTATCCCGAATTCCCCAATTCCCCCCCTCCCCATCCCTGATCAGTTGTATATCCTCCTCTGTGGGCTGTCTGTATTAGTACTTGTGGCAAGGTATCATGTATATCTTAGTACTCATCCCAGTCTTCCTGGCCCAAGTGTGTTGTCACTGATGGGTGTCATGCCTCCGGACAGTCTCCCCCACCACGGCTCTCACAATCTTTCCGCCCCCTCTTCCGCTTAGTTCCCTGAGTCGTGGTGGGTGAGTAATAAGGCTGCTTTATTGTTGCGGGCTTAGAGGTCCTTGTGTCGAAAATCC